>JAECUM010022662.1:0-15746 GCA_016617855.1 Megalonaias nervosa | reverse complement strand
ATATATATATATATATATATATATATATATATATATATATATATATATATATATATATATTGCCTATCTTGCTTTGCTTCGACTTCTCCTTGTTCAGCGCACACTTCTACCTGTTCTGTCCAAAAGAAGTCACTTTTCCCTAAAATTCAGGTCTAGCGGGACCCCAGAACTCCCTGCCCTTCAACAGTGATTGAGTTCAATAGGCTTACTTACCTATTCAAAATAGTGACGGGTATTGTACCATTAATAGGCATCGCTAATTGCTTAGTCAGACTTTAACCAAACAACCCCATACATTATATATCTTACACTGACTTCGAAACCAAACTTTTTGTAGAAAATCAGGTCATAATAATCCTAGATGTTTTTGTTGTTAAAAGTACTGGACAAATTAGAAACTCTTTCGTTATAAAATCTGTTGTGCACTGGAATGAACTGGACGAAAATATCGTGAGTGCCAAGCCAGTAGAAATTCTTATGTCGGCGCTCCACAAGACCTACGAAGATGTGAACTATCCCTGTAGTTAAATACCAGTATTGATCTCTGCTACGTACAAATACATATAGTACAGACGACCATTAAGGGTGCAAAAAGTGATTGTTTTCTGCAGTACTCAAATCTTACTTAAACACAGGCCCAGGGCTGGTGACCTTAAATATCACAAGCCCTGACTCAAATTCCACAATCTTGGACTCCAATTTCCATTTTCCCAAAATTGCCCTTTTGAAGCTATTATTTGTCACATGATGCTTTAAATATGAAAAGATAAAACAAAAGCCATATTAAATTGTCTTGTGTGTTTATTAAGATCGCTATATTTTTGACCCAAAGCAACGTTTTTCTGCAAGTCCTGATGCTGACAGAAAATTATTAGTTTAGCCCATGAAATGCTCTTGGCTGGTCAATTAGGAGTCGGTAAGACTTCTTACAAGATTTTGAATCACATTTATTGGCAAAACTTTATAAGTGATATTTGTAAATACTGTGGATCTTTATGACACTTGTCAAATGGTAGTAGAGCCCAGTCAGAAGATACCTTTGCTCGTCTGCAACGTATCGTTGAATTGGACATACCATTAAACAGAATTATGGTACACTGTTTCATTCCTTTATCTACAACCAAATCAGACAACCAGTACTTGTTGGCCATCTATAAGATTTCAAGAGGCAATTCTTTGGAGGATGGCATGAGTGTTACTGATCAATACTTTATGCAGTCAGGCCCGTATATATTGATTGTAACTATACTGTATCAGTAGAGCCTCCATATTGATTTTCTCTGCGGCTGTTTCTACACAGTGAGGTACAGTCAATAGCATGGAATTTGCAATGGCCGATAATTTTGTACTGGCAAGGAAATATAGAGCTGCGTTGTGATTTGTTTATATTGAAGAAGAAATGCTGTGGTGATTATATACAAATATCAAACAATAGTCAGGCAGTTGACTCAGAATATTTTAACGTGCTCACACAAACTATTTATTTATCTAAGAAAACAGACAAGATAAAATATGAACGAGAAATATAGAAGATTTAGTGTAGTCTTCAAATGTCAATAAATAAATTAATATAGTAAAATGTACACATTATATTCCTAGTCAATAAATAAATTAATATAACCTAATCCACATTTAATTATAACCATTTTCAACAATTAATATTAAATAATAATAATGATCAACAAAAATATTTACTATTAAGTTTTAAGAATATGCAATGGAGTAACATTAAAATCCCAATAACAAACGGATTCAAATAGATAGAATTAACTAAAGAACGGATGATCATTTCTGTTACGACCAAAATATAAAGTCATACAAATGTACTGAAATAGCGTTATGGAGGCCCTCTACTCTATGCTATTACTTTGCCTATGGTTTTCTTTAGTACCGAAATGTATTAAATATTTGTATTGTAGAAATTAATGTATATTTTCTAATTTGATCACCTTCAAATAATTTATATTTAGAGAATGTTGACATAAATTAATATAACCTAATGTACATTTAATTATAACCACAGTCTCAACAATTAGTATTAAATAATAATTATGATCAAAATATAATTTGCTATTAAGTTTTAAGAATATTCAATGGAGTAACATTAAAATCCCAATAAGAAACGGGTTCAAATAGATAGAATGAACAAAAGAACGGATGATCATTTCTGTAACGATCAAAATATAAAGTCATACAAATGTACTGAAATAGCATTATGGATGCCCTCTATCTCTACGTAAACGTACTCTATGCTATTACTTTTTCTATGATTTTCTTTGGTACAGAAATTTACTAAATATTTATGTTGCAGAAATTAATGTAATATTTTCTAATTTGATCACTTTCAAATACTTTCTATTTAGAGAATGATGACATTTCCTAACACTGTTGGAAACCGATTATGTATTGCATTTGCATACGAACCCAATGTCGGTTAAAGGAAAACTGACTGGTGTGCACGACACCGGTATTTATATCCTTCAGTTGCTCTAAACAGTGCAACACTCCGCTAAAATGGTACATATTGCTCTCGGGTATTTAAGACACAATAAGTATTAGATATCGTTATAATATTGAGATTCAAGACAAATATCGAATGCTAATTATATTATTACACTCTTAATTACAAATGCATGACCAAACACTAAAATAATTGAGTCAGGCGTATGAACAGTACAGTACATATTGGCCTTCAAATGAGTTGGATGTGGGGGAAAATTAGGACATGCACTATCCGGATGCATTATTCTTGCATGACGTGGTAATTGCATTATTTTATTTATGCTGAAAATCTGAGTTGTCTCCAATACATAAATTGACTCCAAAACAAAGATAGCAAACATCGTACAATATATTGAACGTTATACATAATATCAATCATAGAGAGCATCTGTTTTGCAATTCTTCTACTTCTTTTTCTTCTTCTTCTTTTCCTTCTTCGTCTTCATCATCATCATCATCTTCTTCTTCTTCTTCTTCTTTTACTTCTTCTTCTTCTTCTTCTTCTTCTTCTTCTTCTTCAAACAGACCAAGCCCTAGGGCAAGGCAAACGAGGCAACCGCGCTTCTCTGCAATGCAATTTCTTTGCTTGGGGCCACGCGCTCATCGATTGCTGCCTTTTGCCCCGCACATCCTAGGGCTCGGCCTGTCTACCAAGGTCATTACTCTGTATTTCTTTATATTCAAATATTAATTACTTTACTTTTAAGTCATTTGTCTTTGGATTTTTTTCCATCTTCGTTGACACAGACATATTAAAGGCACAATAGTGCAGCAGAGGGTGAATTTTATCACAAAAATGTTGGGACATTTATGTATATCAACTGATTGAATATTTTTTAAAAAGGCAGTTCTGAGGTAATATCATGTACGTAGAGGTTCTCATTATGAAATACGAGCTGTCTGAAATCTTCGTAAGTAGAATAACGAATCTATCGTCTCCATATTGAAATCCTGCTCGACAGTCATCGGCAGACCCCGAACGAATAACACACCTAATTCCAGTGACCGAAATTTGCATAATTATATGCCAAATTGTAAAAACTGAAGTTGATGACGTAAATCACAAGCACGCTACGAAACTGCGCAAACTGTCAACAACGGTGAGTTCCGTCTTCTGATCTCGTTCTTTTCTCATTCTCCTTTTTCTTTCTACTTTTAATTTTGAGAGGAAACATTGAAATTAATGTAGAACTACTTTCATAGTTATATTTAAATAGTTTTTTTTTTTTTGTTTTTTTTGTGGTACGATAATGATTTTAATAGGCGTTCTTTGTACAGTATTACCAAAACCCACAGATACTCTGTTTCTTGTTTAGTAATCGCATTCCCTCAGGTCCCCACCACTCAATTTTATAAATGAAAGCATCTAGGATATTTAAAAATGCTCAAAACTTAGTAATTTCATTAATCAATTTATAAATGCTAGCCATATTGTCACCAGTGGACCCCTAACACTCATCTTCCTGGCGTTTCAAACAAAGTGGAAAAGAATTTTGTTCTTCTTCTCCAAGTTAGTACGTTATATACCGAAGGTTTTCAATAAGAGTTTAATTAAAATCTGCAACTGGAGCATGGAACCCAGGTCTAAAACTCAGGGCCAGATCATAAAAGGTACACACACACACACACACACACACACACACACACACACACAAACGTACAATCACTTGTCACTTGAAGTTTGACCACCGTTTTAGTTTTGCGCATGTTTATTCGGTAGTATGCACACTGAGTAAGTAGACACATAGACTTTATTTTGTTGCCGATTCGAGGAATGTAGAGACCCTTTTTAAATGTTGGGCCGCCCCTCCCCCTCAATACTTGACCTGATCCAGCCCAGAAAACTTACATCCAATGACAATCTCGCATGTATTCTCATTTAGCACTATACTCCTATAAGTTTGTTAAGTGGTCATGAATAAATTAGTTGTCAAATTATGAAATACTTTTACATATTAATGTTCATTAAAGAGACAACTGGACCACAGTAGCAATGCGTAAGAGAGAAGATACACACCGAATGATAAACTCAAATGTAAAAACTTTGTTATTACCCAGATTGAAATCAGTTCACATTCAAGCTCAAGTCCAGAGAGACCTTTAAGAGGGAAAGGGAGAGGAAGGATGGGCCGTGGAGCATAAACCATAGAGGAAAGGGGAGAAATATACATGCTGTGCAGCCTGAAAACAGAGCTGACCAAGCTCTCCACATAGTTCAAACAAGGCAGACAAGAATGCGGGTAATTGTTTATTTATATCTTGCAAGACAAGTATTGATATGTATTGAAAAATGTTTCGTACTTGGCAAAAACTCTAATATCTGCAAGTCAATAGTGTTTTGCACAACTTAGAAAATGCAAACTTGTATTGTAGGATTATTTATTTTACCAAACAATGTATGTTTAAACTGCTTTAATTTGTGTTGCTACTCAACAACCCATCCCAATATCATTTGATAAAGGAAGACCATGCACAGATACCATAGCAAATACAGAGACCACCTCATTCATATGGACACCTTATATAATACCAAAATGATAAAAGTGTTTTGGAGACAATCTTAGTGAGTACCCCATTGCATGATGACATACATATAATTGATATGAAACTAAACACAAACGATTTTAACATAGGTCACTTAAATATACAAGGTATAGAGGGAAAAATAGACCAGATTAAGTTAATGTTGTCTTCCAGCACCGAACGTGTGTCAGTCCCCTGAGAAAGTATTATACATATCATTGGCTCTAATTATCAGATTTGTATTGCTCAAATAAAAATAAATATCCACTAGAATGATAACAATACTTTTTACAAGATCGGTATGAATGAAAATAGTCAGATTCCTTACTACAAATATAAAAAAAAAAAAAAAATGTGTGCCGACTGTTCCAAATGGCTTGTATATAAAACAAAGTTTTCATGACTTGTACATGTGAGTAGTATTCCATTGGCTTGACGTCCAAGTTGGGATCATACTTTACAATCAATATACGAAATTATTTCTAATTTCCTGTAGCGAAACAAACTTACACCATCTCCCTTTCTTTGTTTCCCATTACACTTCTGCCACTATGGGTATTATGATCCAAAGTATCTTGCTCATTCCTAATCCTGTGCACAGGAGGGGTGTATGAAAATATCTTGGCACAGTACATCAGGATGTGTAGATGAAAACTTAAGCTCAGCAGTACTTCTGCAATTATCGAAAACATGTATCTTGCAACATGTGTCATTTGCAATTTGCTAACAGATTAATACATTTATTAAATAATCATTACTCTTGGTAACATTTTGCATACATAAAATCTTTACTGAAGTGTTTATTGATAAAGTGTTATGAACTTGTTTATACCTGGTGTGAATGTATTATACCTGGACTTACCAAAGACTTGAGAAGAAAAGTCACTGTACATGTATCATGTACACACATCTTATGAATGCTACTTTATTCAGATCTTCAAATGGTTATTATATAAAGTAAATTATTCTTGAGTTGAGAATGAAAACATTTAAAGCGGTCAAAATATTTTTCTTTTAAATTGTTGCAATCATGAAATGGCATAAATGCAATTTAAGTAATACCCCACTCTGTTCAGGAAACTTTGGTCCTAGAGCACCTGTGCCAAGGTTTTCAGCACTTTGGCATTCTTCTTGGGGTCAAACCAAGGTTAAGTTTGATCTTCATTCTCCAGCAAAGGTTCATGTAGGCATTTATTAATGCCTTGGCCATGTGGGAGGATTCACTCATGTGTATTGGTGATGTGATGTAGGACACTCCTCCAGATACTCTGAAAGAATGCCACAATCAATATTTATAGCACAGAAAGCTGGTCTCTTTTGTCATGGTGACCCCATATTGATAGGTTATAAGACAACTTGACTTATATCATCAATGGAAAGCTACATTGTAGATTTGGCTAATAGTTCATGTAGCAGGATTGCAGTTTTGGTCGGATCAATGTTCCTTCAATATTCCATATTACTCTGACATTTCAAATAAATTACTTTTAATACAATACATACCTAGAAGATTTGGTGACGTATATATATATATATATATATATATATATATATATATATATATATATATATATATATATGGATAAAATATATATTAAAAGAAATCAGAAGATGCGGATTATGCACTCTAACTTTGATTTCACACTAGAATATTGTACAGTAAAAAACGTTTACATATATCTGTTTCAAATACAAGGACATAAGTCTCACCATAAATTGTTCATAGCTGCTAGCAGTCTTGCATGAAAACCAAAACTAGTTCATGATGTCTTTGGACCATTGTAATAAAGCCATATTTTCCTTTTCTTTTGCAACATTGAAAAGAAGGCAGATAAAATAAAGTTAAAAGTGCGTGAAGTGCAATCATCAACACAGAAACAGCTTTCCAATTCCAACAGTTTTATAACAGGAAAGAGTGAAAACCAACAAGTTTTGCTTTTTTATAAATTCAAGAATTCATTTAATTCCCTAGAAAACAAAATGAAAATTTAAAAAGAACTTACAGTATTGTGAATTAAATCCCAAATAAGTTTTATTAGCAGTTCTAACGAATAAAGTTCTAATTAAATTCCAAAGGTGTCCAAAAACTTCAACTCTCTTATCTCATTATTTTGTTTCTAAATTAAATATGTCCTATGTGCAATAATCATGAGCTAAGTCGATAGATGAGAGAAATGCACGTGGGACATAGCTATAAATTGGAAACTGCATAAAGAAAGCATATGGGGTATGTAGACACGATGTCAAAATATACAATCACTGGTCCTCTAAGTGTTGATTTACCAGTAAGGAAGGTGGGGAAAAAAGCAGCTGTGATTATTGGGCTAGCCAGCACAGTATACTGGAACTTTGTTTGCAAAACCAAAACAATTACAGTACAAATTTTGCCGTTTTTCCACGCATTAGGTGGCACAGTTGAAATACCCAACCCCATTTATGAAACAGTGAAATTCAAGGTATTTTTGTTTTCTAACTCTAAGAAAAGTATGAAGTGGGAACTCAAACTCCTGGCACACTTTTAATAGCGTCCTTTATCAGCATTGCATTTGTTACATTATTGTTTTCAGTGGAATGATAATTGTAAGACCACCAACCACCGCAAAAAAATCTGCTAGAAATTAGTAATATTTACCTTCCTGACTCAATAGCAAATGTATCAGATACTGAAGGTGTCTTCACTCTCTCTGTTTGAAGCATGAAGATGTACTGGCCATTGGTTCTGTATGTTTGGGTCCATCTTTTTGCTACATTCTTTGTAATTGCGTAACAAAAAATATGTATTAAATATTTGTTTGTATTATAATGTATATTTCAAATCTGTTTCTTTGTACTTTGTGTTAACACTTAGAATTGAAATACTTCATTTTAGTAAAAATGCATAATAATAGATGTAACAAATATTTACATCAATAAAACTGACTTGATTGCTGCTCATAACTTTAACTGATAACATAACAACCTGCCAGCCATATATTCTGGCAGCACTACAACATCCTTTCCTATCATAACTAGAGATCATTTTGTAACTGTAGTCAATACATTGCTTTATAATAAATTTACTAGTAGTTGAAAGATGTACAATAACGTAAAATATTAGCATCCAGCCTACTGTAAGCATGAGATCAAAATTGTATTGGATCAGTTTTACATTCAGATGTTGAAGACTCTATGAACAGTTCAACATTAAATATGTATTATTTGTTCGACACGTTTACATGATAAAATTGTTAAGCTTTTATTCAAGTAATGTGCTTGTCACATTAACCCAAGGCGTGTGTGTGTGCGTTTGAGAGAGAGAGAGAGAGAGAGAGAGAGAGAGGGGTGTATAGATATTGATAATGCTTGTATATGTATCTGAGTTCCCTAACGGAATTTAAAGAACCTGTCTCACGAATTTAATGAATATGTATACAAATGACCTTTATCAGCACGCTGTTCTAAAAAAATAAATAAATCAATTCCACCCAACTTATATAATACACACAATGCAATCGCCGAGTGAAATATCGATCAGCCGATCATATCTATTTTGGGAATCTTACAAAAGCAAATCAAGTCCTTGCGCAAAGATAGTAATAATAAAACAATTTGCTTTCAAACATTCAGTATGAGTAAGATATTGACAATTGGAGAATACTGTTACAAGCCAGGGCTATTTGCTTGACCGAGCGATGTCAAAACCCTGGCGCGATTCCCGCTAGAAGTCATAAGTTTACCCCAAATTTCCAAAGACTTCTATACAACTTCAGTTGTAAGTTAGAAAGCCCGACGTGTCCATTCTATACATAAATTTCACTCTAATCAATGCAAGACCACATTATTCACAACTTGCCAAATATCTATCAACTGCACATCTGCATAGTTTCTCTTCATCAACTTTCCGTACCGTCAGCAGTTCACGCCACAGAACCTCTACAACTATCCCCTAACACAGGGAACTATTTTAACTACGCCACCTTAGGCCAGTCAATCTATGGTTTCAAGGCACATCACGCCAGTACAACTGCATCACATTTGCCACCATGGCGATATAAACGGTATCTGCCGAGTCGCTTCTTGTTTATTTCATTGTGTAATTTACCGGTTTCCTACCGTAAATACTGCCACTGCAGCCACAACACCAATATACACCACTAGATTTTAATAAGGACTACATTATGACAGGGACAGTCATGCGGTTTGGGTCGAATTCGCTACTCATTGACCATGGCATCATGGAAACTCACTAACACTTTCTGTCCGTGACGTTTGCTCCTAATAATTGGCTAATTATTTCGGGCTACGGAATATTTCCATTGCACCCAATTCCAATAATCAAACAAGTAACATCACACAAATCTAAGAATTCCTTAAACGGGGCGCTATAACCAAATGCGCATCTCTTAAATTTTATTACAATACTTTATACGTAGACATTGGCCTATCTTTCCAACAACAACTTCGCCATTTCAGTGTCTAATGGCGGTCCTAACTCCTCCATCAATGCTCTCCATCGAACAAACTGGTCCGCAAGACGAATCCTTGATAAGTCCCGTTCGGTTTCTCTGACAGCTTTTCGATGTTTCTTTTCGGAAAGCGAAAAGCGCCGTCGACCTTTAAGTTTTTTACTCTCTCGTGCGTCCGCCATTTCTGTTTATAGTAGATATTTAAATTAGAACCATGTAACTCATAACCCGCCCTCTGGACGAAGATGACGTGTCCGTTTTGAGGTCACGTGGGGTTTCCGTAACAGTTCGTGACCTACAAGTTTCAATTAAAGCGGGCCCACCCAAAAACTCATTTTTTCTCGTTTATTTAACAATTATCTAATTGAATCTTCACAAACTCTAGGTTTTTGTGAATTATTCAGCTTTTAAGTCGACATATTTCATTAGTCTCATGATCTGTAAAAGTCATAAAATTACAGACACTCTGCACTATTGTGCCTTTAGATGTAAATAGAACGATAATTAAAGACGATGCAGACTATGTTAACACGCGGAACACTACGATTTCGAATTGGATCAGTGCTTGAAAATGGACTCTTCCAGAACTCAGGATGAACATGGCGGATGTTACCAATAAACAACTGTCGTTATCATATAATCTTGTATTGAAACATACAGTGTGGGACCCATTAGCCAAGAAATAATAATATTATTATTATTATTATTATTATTATTAGTGGTAGTGTTGTTGCTGTTGTTGTTGTTATTATTATTATTATTATTAGCACATTACTCTGTATCTCTTTATATTGAAATATTGATTACATTAATTTTAGGTTATTGTCTTTAAATGCCCTCCACCCCCACCCCCACCCTTGGCACGTTATGATTCCGACCAGGATCTATGCTCCTGTATGGAAAATGGACTCTTCCAGAACTCAGTACAAACATGGTGCATTACAACTATAAATTGACTAGTCTTGTACGTAACAGTATTAAGTTCAATGAGCACATGGAGTATGTGCTAGTAAAAAATGTGTTTGATCTACGTTGAACACTGCAGAAGCACAGAATGCTAGATGCTGGAAAAAAAAAACCAAAAAAAAAAACCGTTTAAGGCCTAAGTGTGAAGTGTGTGAGAAATAATTTAGGCCGAATCGGAGTGGAAGTTTAAAACGGCACGTGATGAAGCATAATGGAGAAAAACCATATAAGTGAGAACTGTTTGATAGATTGTTTCATCAGAATGGAGATTTGAAACTAAGGATACATACAGGAGAAAACCATTTAAGAGTGTAGTGTGTGACGTTGAATAGGAGTGAGATTTGAAACTGCAGATGACCAAACATACTGGTGAAAAAGCATTCGTATGTGATGAAAGGTTTAGTCAGTGGAAATTTAAAGGTGGTGCGTACCGGAGAAAAACCATATAACTGTGAAGTGTGCTATACAAAATTTAGTGATAGCGGACATTTAAAAAGGCACACGAGAATGCATACTGGTGAAGACCCATAGAACTGTGAAATAGAATATTTAATCAGAATGGAGATTTGAAACTAAACATGAAGATGGATGTCAGAGAAAAAACGTGTGGAATGAGTGATGAAAAGTTTAATCAGAGTGGACCTTTAAAAACTCACATGAGGAGTGATACTGGAGATAAAACCTTTAACTGTCAAGTGTGTGATACAAACTTTAGTAATAGAGGACATTTAAACAGGAACATGAGGATCCATACTGGTGAAAAACCATTCAAGTGTGAAATGTGCGATAAAATGTTTAATCAGAATGGAACTTTAAAACTGCACATGAGGATTCATACAGGAGAAAAACCATTCAAATGTGAAGTGTGTGATAAAATGTTTAATCAGAATGGACATTTAAAACGGCACATGATCATTCACACTGGAGAAAAACCATTCAAGTGTGAAATGTGTGATAAAATGTTTAATCACAGTGGACATTTAAAGGAGCACGTGAGGATTCATACTGGAGAAAAGCCATTCAAGTGTGAAGTGTGTGATAAAATGTTTAATCGGAGAGGACATTTAAAATTGCACATGGGGATTCATACTGGAGAACAACCATTCAAGTGTGAAGTGTGTGATCAAATGTTTAATCACAGTGGAAGTTTAAAACTGCACATGAGCAATCACACTGGAGAGAAACCATTCAAGTGTGAAGTGTGTGATAAAATGTTTACTCGGAGAGGACAATTAAAACAGCACATGATGATTCATACTGGAGAAAAACCATTCAAGTGTGAAGTGTGTGATAAAATGTTTAATCGCAGTGGAATTTTAAAGCAGCACATGAGCATTCACAATGGAGAAAAACATTTAAAGTGTGAAATGTGCGATAAAATGTTTAATCGCACTGGAAGTTTAAAACGGCACATGAGGATTCATACTGGATAAAAAACATTCAAGTGTGAAGTGTGCAATAAAATGCTTAATCAGAGTGGAGTTTTAAAGCAGCACATGAGGATTCATACTGGAGAAAAACCATTCAAGTGTGAAGTGTGTGATCAAATGTTTAATCACCCTGGAGGTTTAAAACTGTACATCATCATTCACACTGGAGAGAAACCATTCAAGTGTGAAGTGTGCAATAAAATGTTTAATCAGATTGGAGATTTAAAACTGCACATGAGCATTCACACTGGAAAAAACTATTAAAGTATGAAATATGCGATAAAATGTTAATGTTTAGTCACAGTGGACGTTTAAAAGAGCACATGAGGATTTATACTGGAGAAGAACCATTTAAGTGTGAAGTGTGTGATAAAATGTTTAATCATAATGGAAAATTAAAACTGCACATGAGGATTCATACTGGCGAAAAACCATTCAAGTGTGAAGTGTGTTATAAAATGTTTAATCAGTGTGGAGTTTTACAACTGCACATGAGGATTCATACTGGAGAAAAATCATTCAAATGTGAAGTGTGTGATGAAATGTTTAATCTGAGTAGACTTTTAAAACTTCACATGAGGATTCATACTGGAGAAAGACCATTCAAGTGTGAAGTGTGTGATTAAGTTTTTAAGTGGAGTGGACATTTAAACCAGCACATGAAGATTCATGCTGTGAAGAAAAACCATTTAAGTAAAATGGTTGTCAACATATGTTTGGTCACTTGATGAGAAAAGCAAAGATATGTTATTTTTATACTTGTTTTATCAAATGATTTTAAAATGAAAACGATCATTTCAAATTCATTTGGTCTGACTTTTATTCATCAATATAATTTACAATATAAATACATTGTATTCTTTTCTTTGTTGACTTAACATGACTCTGTTAGGCTTTATGTGGCTTTGTTAGGTCTAGTTATGTTTAGTAGAACTTTAGACGCACACAGAAAATTTTTTTATTTAACTTGAGCTGTCTGGGTAACATATATACAAATCTACTGTTGCTCTGTGCAAGATCTTTTATTGACAAGAAGTTCATATTTAGTTTGTAATACTTTACCTGCTATTTTGTATCCTGAAATCTCACCAGAGTATGTAATGACCTTTATTTAGCGTTTATATGCACCACAGTCCTTCTTTAGATAACTTGCCACTGATGAATTTGTCTATGGTGTTTATAAAGTATGTAAATTCCTTTATGTTGTCCAGGTCAGCCACATTTTACCATGCAGACATGATAATGCAAACATTTACTATTTAAAGTAGTTTTGACAAATGAGGAATAAATATTTATATTTTAACCACTCAGTTACATTTTAGTCTTACTATCTACTTCTTGACAACTTTGTTGCCACCTGCAAGCAGTATTTATGATGTGTTGTTTACATGAACAGTCTTTCTAAGACTAAATTCCAGAAAAGAATATCATGCAAGCATCATGTAACAACTTGGAATAACTCCTACAGCAGTGTAATATAACGCTACTGGACAATAGTTACAGTCCCTTGAGATTTTTAATATCTTCCAGATAGTCATTTTATGCAACAATGCCATTCAAGACCTTTCCTACATTTAAGTTTGTCCTTCTTGGACTAAAGTTTAAAACATGGCATGCATCAACTTATAATAACTGCCAGAGTGAAATATTAGTCTTTGGGTCAATATTAGCAGCACCTATAGACCTTTAATATGAATAAACTCCATAGTGAACTCTAAGTCTATGGGGCAATGGTCATACCACTTACAGAGTTTTAAAACTGAATAACCACATTAGTGAAAAACAACTCTTACAGGCAAATAGAAACAATAACTATAGACCTTTAATATGGAATAAACTCCATAGTGAAATATAACTCCATGGGGCAATAGTAGCAACACCTACAGACCTTTAATATCTTAAAAATACTTTTTCTGTAACACCCAGCTTGAAGACCTTTTCTACCATAAAATAAAATAGCATGTATGCATCATACAGTAGATTGGAATAACCCCCATAACTGTGAAATACATGTCTATTGGGCAATAGTAAATTCGCTTTAGACGTTTAATATCTTCCTACTATGTCTCTCCTTGAAAATAGTCATTTTAGGACTAAATTCCCTAAAAGGCATGCAGGCATAATGCAACAACTTGGAATAAACACCTTAGGCTGTGAGATATAAACCTACAGGACAATAGTATAAGTCCCATGAGATTTTTAATATGTTCCAAATATTCATTGTTTGTGCACCCAACTAGACCTTTCCAACCTTTAAATCAATCGTTCTAGGACTGAATTACAAAATATTACATGCAAGCATCATGCAATAAGTTCAAATAACCCCAACAACTTCTATGGGCCAATAGTAACAAGATCTTTTAACCTTTAATATCTTCCAAATATTCATTTTATTTGTTTAATGTAAGACCACCCCCACCCCCCAGACCTTTCCTGCATTTAAAGTAGTCTTTTTAGAACTAAATTCCAAAATATGACATGAAGGCAAACTGCAACAACTTGGAATAATCCCAATAACAGTGAAATATAATTCTATTGGGCACTACTGAAAATTCCATTTTGATCACTTATATCTTCTAAATATTGTTTCTCAGCAACAATCCCTTTCATACCATTAAATGAGTAAATTTCCAAAAAATGGCATGCAGGCATCATGGAACAACTTTGAAAAAATCATTGTGACTGTGATATATAACTCTTTAGTGGATAGTAATAATCCCTTTAGATCTTTAATACATTTCAAATATACTTTTCATGACATGACTGCTTAAGACAACAGGCAACAATTTGTCATAGGATTCATATTTTTTTAATGGTCACATTAGATCTTTCCTACATTCAAGCTAATCTTTTAGGACTAATATATGAAAGTTTCCTTAGACACCACTGAACAGCTAGGTGTAACCTTCATTATTGAGAAAATACGAAAATTTTCTTCAGTGAGTATTTTTTAGACATAGTTCTGTGGAACATTTCTAAGGAAAATGTATTAATTCACTCTTTTCCAGCAATTCAGAATCAAACTGGTTACAAATATAATATATTGCTTAAATAATAAATAAATACATAAAGAATAAGAAATAAATCAAAATTGAAATATTTTTTTACATAGTTTTTAAACATATTTCAAGAACAAATATTGCAACAACTCTGGTGGCCTAAATGGTTAGAGCTTCCACCTCTGATGCAAGAGGTCACAGGTTTAAATCTTGGTCGAGTTATACGAAAGACTTATAAACATGTTACTAGCAACTGCCTCGCTTGGTGCTCAGCATTAAGAGGTTAGTTCTAGGACTGGTCAGCCAGGCGTCATGCATCTTTGCTAGCCAAGGTTCCGATAATCCTATCTACACCTTTGCATATGGAGCAGATATTTCTGAGTTTTGGGTCTGTGAATTTCATTCGATCCTGTGGCAATCCATCGCATCCAATCAAAATTAAGTTGTTCACATTTGCGCACTGTTCCTACACGATCAAGACAAAGGGGAGCACACAACTTGAATGGGACTGATACATAAGCAATTTCCAAGTGACTGTCGGTGTTTGCACAAAGACCTTTGCATTAAATACACCTGTAATGGCTTCCGTCTGGTGCAATGTCATACTTTAAATGTTAAACTTACAAAGCATCCTCTTTAGACCAATTGCAACCACCTTTTTTGGCGGATGTACAATGCACCACACTATTGGTTAGTTGGCATTATATACTAGGGGAGGCAACACATGAAATCCAATAGATGTCGCTAAGATAGAGCACAAGTATAGCTGCTCCATCCGCCAAGGTGTAGACAGGGATATCGGAACCTTGGCTAGCGAAGATGGGTGTCAGGAAGGACATTGTGATGGGTGGGACATGATGCTGCATGTCTGCGGCATAATG
>JAECUM010022661.1:0-15375 GCA_016617855.1 Megalonaias nervosa | reverse complement strand
ATATATATATATATATATATATATATATATATAGTTTAAACTTCAATTGCGTTTCAGTTAATTGACCGCAAGATGTTGGACCAAATCAACAAAAACGAAGAGGTGAAAGTTCACAAGGGACTCTCCGAGAACCTAATTCCCTGCATCGAGTGTAGCTCGTCTGTAATGGAGCCAGACGTTCCGAAAGGAGGTGTAGTGATCAAGGTGAGAACAGTTTATGCTTGTACTGTTTATTACCACAAACTGTGTTAATGGATCATTGAAAAGAATTTTAATGTAATGAACTAAGCGTACATTTGAACAAGAAGGTATTGGCCCATGAAAGCACCTTGTTACAAAAAAAATGTTGATTGTACCAGTTGAGAAGTAAAGTTCAAAAATAACTGAACACTTGTAAAAACAAAGACTTTTAATTGTGAAGACAAAATATAATGGATAAGTTTTGTTTAAAAAAATTAGTTGAATTTTTGGTAGATGTAGGAACAACGTTCCCAAAATAAAAAAAAAGGTGAGATTTAATTAGCATGGTATTCATGGAGCTAGGTCAGTGTTGAAAATGCCAGCCTGCACACTAAAATATTAAATCGTTTGTCCCTGTTCGTGAATATTGTTTAGTAACAAAATCTGCTTACAGATGTTTTAAGAAATAAGTAAAATGGAAAAAAAGTTGGAATCGTCAACTACAGGTCTGCATTGCAGCAAATTAAAGGCATATATAGGTCCTATGGCAAGCGACTGTGTCGCAGCACATCAACTCCATGGAACAACACAAATTTGAAACTGAAAAATAATTTGTTTTAAATAATAAACTAAATGGAGCAGTACAAATGTTCACATGGTTCAGTATTTGTGGAATGTGGCTACAGGTGGTACTTTGCAAGTGATGCATACTAATTTATTTCCAGGTCCAGTATGCTGGTGTGTGTTACTCCGAGGGTCAGCTGCGCAAAAGTGGTTGTCGACCCCGACTCCCAGGTATCAGAGATACTTCTCTTTTTCCAGGTGTGCACATCTTTCAACTAGTCGAACATCCCACCTTTTACACTCCACCCAAACAATTACTATACACTCCTTGAAGCCTTAGTCTTCTGCATTTTTGAGTGTACACATTTCCAGTAATGTTTGTCGGGGTTTAATTGATTCTGGCTTTAGTCGATTATTACAGTAATCCTAAATTATTTCAAATTGTTGATAGATGTGCCACTTCTCTAAAACTATATAGTATCCAAAACGAAAATGGAAACTGAAGAAACATTTTCTTTAATATATTATGCATGTATATTGTAATTATGTAAATCGGTAAACTGAATGTGAATCTTTTGAAGAAGCGGCATAACTTTGCGATGGGATGTGCTTTTTAAAAACAAACTTTTACAACTTTTTGATAGCATGCGATCTTTTTCTAAAGTATGACTAGGTGGTTATTTTAAAGCACAATACGAGTAGGTTAGGTAGTACCAAACTGGTTGAAGTAAAAGGGTCTTCAAAAAGGCCACGTCATGATGGCTACAGATTGGTCAAATGGTAGGATTCTAACCTACACAATTTCAGTTACAAGTTGCATCGACCATCGAGTAACCGAGGCTACTTGTGGATAATTGCATGCAACAGGGTTTAACTTGGGATGCAGAAGGCAATATTAGGTCTATGGATTTTCCGTTAGCCACAAATTTTAACTTATTTTTTTCCCCTTTTCTTCACAGGCTTTGAAGTGTCTGGGACAATTCACAGTGTATGCAATACTCTTCCAAACTGCAATATCAACCTGGGTGACAGAGTAATTCTTTATCCAGATGAAGAACAGAATGACGAGAGATACACGGAATTCATTCCAGTTAGAAAAGTAGATCATGTCCTACAGTTACCTCAAAATGTTAGTCTTGCTGTGGCAGCCATGTTGCCCGGTGGTGCACTCCAGGCGTACAGTGCAGTATTGAAGGCCAAACCACATGTGGAAAAATTGTTAGAAGTGAAACGTATGTATCATCATTAATGATGACAGTACTGCAATTATACAGCCATTGTTTACAACTTTGCATAGCTTGAAATATGTCTATATTTTTTCCCCACTTGGCTCGTATTTTCGTAAGAAACTATTTAAATAATGTTAATGCATTATCGAATGTGTTTATTTGGGTTTCATTTGTAATTTTTCAGTTAATCAAAATCCTATGGCTACAATTGATTTTCATACAAAATGCATACCAATATTTTGTTTCCTTTTTAACTAATCTTGATGTAGGCAAATAGTTGCGATTTAAAGTTTGGGAATTCGTCCTTCTGGTACTTTTTCAAAAATAATTAAGTAGTGCAAGAAAGTGTTGTCAAACAATTCAGAGGATTTTCAGATGGTATTTAAAACTCGTATTTCACAAATTTTTACAGCTTGTGTGAATGTCCTGATCGTTGGGGCTGGTGGCTTGGGTCTGTGGTCAATCAGACTTGCCCAATTCTTGATGGGTCGTAACAACAGTGCAGTGCGCCTCTTTGTAGCAGACAACAGTATAGACAAACTACTGACTGCCCAAGAGCATGACTGCTTCGATATTATTCATTGGTGTGAAGAGGATCATGAGCAATACATCATAGAGAGGACGTTGGATGCATGCAGAGGGGGAGTCGATATCGTCATCGATTTTGTCAGCTCTCCAAGAACAATGCAGAGGTCTTTAAGAGTATTAAATAGGGTAGGTGTTCATATTTACTGAAGGGTTTTAAAACTAACAAGTTGATCTCTTAAGTTCACTCCTTTCTTTTTGCTTGAAGAAATCTGTCTTGATGTCTTTGTTCTTTCTGGGGCTTTTCTGGGTTCTTCATCCACCTAAAATGCAGGCCAACATGTATATCCTTTTGTGTGATGGAAATTAGTTGTCTGCAAAACCAAGTCAAAAATGAAACTAGAAATGTTCACGGCAGTTGCAAAACTTGAGACTGCAAAAACTAGCTGATTAATGCGACTAGAAGTGTTGCTAATGATGTCAAACCACTTCAGGCATCTGCCTAATTCTGTTTAATTGAGAGATGAAAAACCACCTTTAAAAAAATTCATCTTGTGTGACAATTTCAGAAACAAAAGTGAGATAACCCGCTGAGGAATGTGCAAGCTAACTTGAAATCATACTCTTTAAAGAGCTTGTATGTGCTTAATATTCTGAATGTACAGTTGGTGCAGCCAGGCTGCGATCTGACTACCAATGTATTCTAAGAAGTGAGAAACAATTAATATTCATAAATAAGGACTTGTCTGGGTGTTTCTTGGTATGTTGGATTTTTTAATACAAATTTTATATTGCATTTTCCTTGTTTTCCAGGAGGGACTGATTTTGGTTGGTGGCAATACGATGTCCGATGTTTCAATAAACTTGAATGCTCTTGCAGCAAAGCAGCAAAGTATTGTCGGAATCCCAAAAGGAACACTGTATCAATTACGGCAGCTGGTCGACGCATTGGCTGATGGTAAAGTAAGTGATTTGAGCAAATTTTCACCATATCTTGTTGGTTTTAGTGTCTTTATGATAGGTTCCTAAGAATGACAAGTTGTAACCTGTTTGAGAGCTGCTAAGGACTTTCAAACATCCATGCACAATACAATTTTAATGTTGAGCAAGATGGGCAGTTAGCATTCAGCTTAAAAAAGTATCAGATGTTACGTACACTCATTTTTAATATTCAGCCATAGAACTTTGCACCAAGCATTGTCATAGAATGTACAGAGGTGAAAAAGTAACAATTGTGCAGTTACAGTTGGGGACTATTTAATTGGGGGAGGGGAAGTGAAATTTTTATTCCATCCATTGAATTTTTTTCCTTGCACTAATGTGAAGGAGATTTTTGTGAAATGGAGTTGTGTATTTTATTTTCTATAAATCAAGCAAGAATATTTGTATTGGCTGGATAACTCGTTCATAAAAAAAACCCGTCCCCAACCATGCATTTTGTCACATCCATGTTGCATTTTAAAAGCCTGTATCACTCAATTTTCAAAAATGAAATTGTGAATGCCATAGTACAGGGTAATGATATTTTAATTGCCCCATCCCTTCACATCTTTTAGGTGTCTTGCATTTCGTTTGTTTTTCCTGTCAAGATGATGATTTTCTTTTTCAGCTGGAGCTGCCTGTTTACTCAGTCCATAAAGTAGAAGATGCCAGTCATGTGTTTGAAGAACTAGCTCAGTGCCGCCTTACTGGTAGGGCTGTCCTTCAATTTTCACACACCGACACGACAACAGCATCTGTCGTGGACAACAACAATTAACCCATATATAAAGGATATTGGACCTTAATACATAGCTCTTAAACTGCAGTCATTTTTGAAAGATCTCTATAGTGTTCAGAAGGTCACAAGGACATCGCATCTTTTGCAGTCTTAAAGACTTGGCTTCAGGATTGCTGATGTTTACTTGACCTTTGTCTTCCATGGGAAACCAGAGGCTGGAAAAGTTTTCACTGGTGCTAAAGGAATGGACAGTTCCACATGATCTGCTTAAATATTCTCGTAGGATGCATTTGATCGACAACATGTGATATGGACACTTGCGAACTGCCCGTTGATTTTCCACATCAAATCGTACGTGCATTTAGTGTTGTGGTTGGAAAACTTGCCCTTTTTTTTTTTTTTCATTAGATGGCCACCCACCAGTACTCGTAAGAACAACTTGTTGATCTGGTGTTAAAACAAGTGAATAGTGCTCTTTCTGACATAAAAATATCCTACTGAATTGTGATTTAAAAGGGCCCTGTAGATTGGACCAGAGGCATTACATTGATGCATAAAGCATGTAAAGTGTGACTAGTTGTTAATTCATATTGTGCCATCAAATTTAGCATAGTGATGCATAAAGACGGTGCAAGTGCAAATAGTTGTTTGTATCTTGCCATCAGATTTAGAGCACACTCGGGACTATATTGTTGTAGACTGGCATATTAAAGATCCAAGTAGCAACTAGTCGTTACAAATGTACTTTGAATGTAATTTTGCACGTAGAGAACTACATTAGAACATTACAAAATGGCCCAGTTCATGCAGCAATAATCATGATCTTGATTCTAAAGTTTGTAAAATCTCGTTTTGCTTTCAAATTCAGTCTGCTTGATGAACCTTGTTGCAGTCTATTTGAAGGGATGTGGATAAAGTAGGAAATAATGCATGTTCATGAAGGGGTTGTTGACCGTGATATTACTTTACATTTTCATCCTGCTGAAACCTCAACCTGAATGTTTCAAGACGTTTTTTCAATGCTTGTTCATTGCAATTACAAGATTGTTATATAACTGATGGTAGTTGACTAGTAATGGGCAGCAAGGGAAAGTGGTGCTTGGCATTCTTGTGGCGCACTTTGTAGAGCAGTCATTGAAATGGTCAAATTGTAAGGGTAATATTTTGATGCAACTTGGGCCTGTTGCAACATCACTAGTTCACAATATAGTAATTTTAGATGAACTATCGAATTGTTGTCCAGGAACAATGATGAATACTGGTTTTATGAAGTATGAACTTGAACAGAGAGAGAGAGAGAGAGACGTACTTTTTCTGAATTGCCTGTGATGTTTTTGTTTTTTTGTTTTGAGAAGTTTACTATGCCGATATTTGTGTATGTTTGCTAATGCATGAGCATAGTTTTTTATATTGTGTAAATGTTAACGATTTATTCGGTTGTGTAAGATATAAATTGTTACAAGTCACTTTTGAAGAAAAAAGAAAAAAATCGAGTAATAAAAAAAATAAAAAATTACACCTTTTGTTGACCTATTTACTCCCCATTATTAGTAGCACACTTGTAACAAGTGTAGTACCTACTCAATTTTATGAACCTTGAGCAAGTACAATGGTCGCTTATAATGAACAAACATCAGTACAACGTTCCATTGATGTTAAAGTAATTTTTTATGAATTGGCATTTAATGGCATGTTCGCAGAATAGTCAATGTGCCATTTTATTTAAAGTAAGGCCATTAAAAAAGGGAATTTTATTCAACTTTGTAAGTTCAAATTCTGTCAAGAGTATTTAAAATGTAAAAATTTTAAAATCATGAAATGTTTGGTAAAGAGTGGATCTGTTAACTGAATTTGCTCAAAAAGACCAATATTTACTGGGTACAGAACATCGTCTCAAAGTTTATAGAATTCTGACACATTATATTAAAGGGGCTTTCTCACATACCCACATTCTTGAAACTGAAGACCTGACCCCATGACGGGGTGAGATGTATGTGATCTTGAAAAATGAGTGCTTTACATTACTCTGCCACCCACGGCCCCATCCATTCATTGGCACAGTTGTATCTACTTGTACTAAATTACTTGAAGGACTGGCATGGCATTTGACATGCAAAGCAAACAGTTGGCTTGGATCTAACAGAAAATGGTGCCACTTGGCCATCTTAAAAATTCATTATTCATAAATGGATGGGCACATCAACATGGGGATTTTCACTTGAAGGCCTCTGGATGTCGTCTAGTTGGTCAAAAATGAAACTGACATTGCACTTGTGTACAGTAAGCCATAGTAGGCCAAAGTAGTGTGCGTGGTCTATTACCTTTTTGATGGTTATCGACATCTGGATGATGATTGACCATGGTGTTGTAGCCCAGATTTAATGCATATTAAAATGACAATGTTGGATGGAATAAATTGAGACCCGAGAGAATTAACAACACAAGCCCCCCCCCCTCCCCATATTACAGACAATTTAATTGGAACAAAAATTATACCACACTAATTGTAGGATGCACCTATACTTGAAAGCAGCTCAAAGTTCTAAAATGCAATTGGCAATACCATTTACTACGATACGGTAAAGTTCATCAAAAAGCGAGTGTTTAGAACTTTACTGAACATTTCTGCATAACATGATTCAGTTTTGGCTCTATTGATGTAGCATGTCTTTGTACTTTATCAGATGTGGAAACCTTGCTGTCCGACGGAATCTTTAATATCCAATGTGGAAGCTATTTCCCTGATAAAGATGGACCAACATTTTGCGCTCTCTTCTGAATTCACTAACGTTCCATCACTCTTATACTGTATCAAATTTCAGTAATAATTGTTGCCATAGTTTTCCTCTGCAGTTTGAACTATTAATCGCTGTGTTAAACTAACTGTCGGATACGTGCACACGTACGGCTGTCAAATAACCACATGACCCGCGATGCAGCTTGAATGGTAATATAATCCAATTCATTGGTTAGATAAAACAAAATTCATTTACGCTCTTCATATAATATTTAAACAAATTCTAACGAGCATCTGAAGACTCGTATCGAAGAAAATGATGTATGAAATTAAGATCCAGTACCTTCGAGATTGGCTCTCTTTCCACTTGAAAAAAGATCTCTTGTTTACACTCTTGGTTGCGTGTCTCGGAGACTTCCAACTACATGTCCAATGGACAACTTTTACGAGGGCTACATTTTACTACCACTGGAGCCAAGAACTTGAACGTTTCATTAGATTGGCGTCGTGCAGTTTCTCTTTGTCTCCTACCCTGATACGGTAGTTCTGTCCACCCGTTTTCTCCGTTACAATGAACGGTCCCCTC
The DNA here is from genome assembly GCA_016617855.1 of Megalonaias nervosa. NCBI lineage: Eukaryota > Metazoa > Mollusca > Bivalvia > Unionida > Unionidae > Megalonaias > Megalonaias nervosa. The sequence continues at coordinate 7,834 of JAECUM010022661.1, read as the reverse complement.
CAAGACACTTGAAGTTTCTTGTATTCTACCACCAACAACAGCAACGCCTCGTTACCTCGAAATGTTAGTTGGTCTTCCTATTGTAATACTTGGCCGGACGTCCCCTTGCGTCTCGGAGATTCTTCTGGGCCAATTGACAATCTTCTTTCAGCTTGTTGCGGCGATGAACAACATACTCGTATGTTGTACATACTTCCTTGGATGCCAGTTCATCCGCCTATAACTGTTTTAATACAGCCATAGGTCCGCTCAATGCCCTCCCGTAATCTAATCCAAAAGTTGAAAGTCCTAAACTAGCCTGACGTACGCGAAAGGTATCGCTGGGAGGTATTGATCCCAATCCATGGGTCGACCTTCACATAACTTTCTCAGAGCCTCTTTCAGGGTCCAGTCAGATCGTTCTTTCAGACCATTTCACTGCTGGTGATACGGTGTGGTAATTGGTTGCATAATACAAATAGTAACCAGTTTACCTCGTCCATCACCTGGCTCACAAGCTGCGTCCCCTGGTCAGTTAGTATCTACTCAGGAACGCCAACTTTCGACCAAATTCCTAACAAAGCTTCAGCCACCGTAATAGAATCGTGTTCTTTAACACAACGGCCTCATGGTATCGGGTGCCATAATCAACTATCGTCAATATTATTGCTCTCCGGCCCTGGCTTTATCGGACCTATTTGATCCATTGAGAAAGGCTCATCAATCGGTGGGGTGGTTCCTAGTGGGACTGGGCGATGGGAGGTCTTGGGTGCCACCCGCTGACACTTGTCACACGGCGGCTTCGACTCTGACTTTCGCTTCATTGCCCTCATCATAACGTACCCCACGTGCACAGGTGTACACGTCACAAGGTTAGGTTGTGACAACAAATACCTACACCCTAACATTATGTTGTGAGACTACCTAGAAACGCGCCCTTTAACATACAGCGAGTCTTGGTAATGTCAATAATCAGGAGCGAATCCTTCGCCCGGTTCGCAGACTGGACTTGAACCGTCTCGCTTATATAATACCCAGGCTTGACATATTTCCGGTCTACATTATGTTTTACAATGCCATCTGTTAGAGTGACAATCCTTAAAATCTGATTATCGCTGCTCATTAAGAGCGGAAGATTGTATGAACATACTGACATGGGGTTTCACCAGAAGACTTCCTATGATGTCTAGCTGGTCCTAAAAGAAAATGGTGTCAATCTTATATCCTAGATGGCTGCATGAGTGGCCATCTTGAAATTTTGCCATTTCAATTTATCGATTGCTATTGGATGAATTTCCATATAAAAATGGGATTTTTCCCAAAATACTTTGTGATGTCCAGTATGTCCTATATGAAAATGGTACTGATCTGATGTCCAAAATGGACACAACAGCTACAATCTTGAAACTTTTCTTGTCACAAAAATGCTTCTGAGTGGATGGTCGTATCAACATGGGGGATTTTACTATAAAACATGTGGTCCTAATGTTGCCGTTTAGACTACACTATCAATATACCTGTCACAGTTACGATCTTTCTCCTGAATGAATGTTCATATCGGCATGAAGTTTTCACTGAAGACACGGTAACCTTATTTTGTTGCAGGGGTGTGGTACTAATAGAGATTCATGCAATCACCTGGTTTGAAACTTCAAGCATAAGTAGATCTTACACAACTTTAAACACAAAATATAACCGACGTCATTGAAGCATGAAATAGGACCTTTCTGTGACCTTCTTTATGATGAATGTGTAGTACTCGTCGATCCTTCTTTTCACCAAGTTTAATAATTCAATGTAAGCACTCGCTGTCAGATTTTCACGTAGGACAGTGGAGTTCTGATTTTAATCAAACTGACATATAGGTTTAAAAGCAAGCATCACACTACTGGATATAAAGTGCCGACTAAAAGTTAAGTTATAAAAATGTTTGTTGTTTGTGGATTTAATGCCATGGTATGTAATGTGTACGTGGTTTTGTGCGTTTCGTGCCATTTTGGGGATAGCTTTACGTGGCGGCCAGTATATTTGGTACGGGGAAATCCCTGGAAGAACCACAGACCCAGGGGGGAAAATGATGTCAATCTGATGTCCACAACAGAGACCATCTTGAAAATGTTATCATCACGGCTATTGAATGGATGGTTGTATCAGCACAAGGCTTATGCTAAATAATTTATTATGATGTCTAGTTGGCACCAGTGGTGCCATTAAGACGTTCGATATCACTGCCACAGTGGCGATCTTGAATATCTTCTTGTCACAACTTTTCCTGACTGAATGGCTATATATTAACATGGGTAATAGGCCACAAGAGCCTATGGGATAGTCCGCTGTCCATCAGCTGTTGTTGTGGTTTTAAAGCCATTTTCAGCACATGGTAGGTTATACATGGTGGCTAGTCAGCCAGTATATCTGAAACAACCTGGGAAAACCTCAGAAAGAACTATTGAAACACGGGAAGGTACTGGCAAGCTTTCTCAGATAACCGTGTTGGTTACGGGATTCGAAGCCACGTGGACAGAGTGGGATGTTAGTGATGTGTGAAGGTCAGCGCCTTAGACCACACCGCCACCCGAAACCCCTATAATTTGGGCAGGTGAACGATTAATTAGATTTATGGGGACAGGTGCGTGTTTAAATCGCTATACTGCAAGGATTTTTAATGCTTGTGTCGCAGGAGTAAGCGATTCTTAATTAAGCATTCGTTTATTTAACAGTCAGACAGACTGGAAGGAAAAGGTTAACTTCGATCTTGTATCGGAAATGTCAGATTTGAAATTTTCCAGAATCAGTTATTTGGAAATCTTGAGGACAGGCGGACTGCAATTTTAGCGCCTAGTTATCAAAGGCGGGAGATATATTTAATCCGGATTGGTTACGCTAAATAAGGGGCGTGGTTCCCACACGAAATTTCTTGGTTTTAATATGTCCTATCGCAAAATTTAGTCAGTCTACATTTTTCTGCAAGAGAAAACAAATGTAGGAGACTCCGAATTTGAATTTAGAAGAAATTCACTCGTAAAACAACTATCCAAGGGACCGGATGTCTGGAAAGTCGACGGACACAATTCTGGCGGTAGAAGCGAGCAAAGCTTGAAAGCGCAAGGGGAAATAGTTCCATTGACGTATCCACGTACCTACCTGTCCAAGTATCTACGTATCACGTACTTACGTATCCACCTACCCACACAAAGTTCGAGGGCCGAAAGAGGCGAGACAATAGAGAGTTTGGAGAAGAAAAAAAGTGGACAGGAACAAGAAGAACAGCCACAGTGAAGTTGGAATGAACCGGAAATAAGCAGGTTATAAAGTTGTACAAGGCAATGACTTCGATTGTTCACTCGATTCTATGATGAACCAGTTCTATCATTTAAAACAGATCGGCTATTTACATAAGTATATTTGTGTTTGAAATTCGGTGAATGATTTATTTAAAAAAGAAGTGTATCTTCCTAATATAATGCATTATCACAGTTGTTTATGTAATTGACTAAATTGTTATTTTTCATGTACGGGAGCTCGTGTCATTCTGTTTTATATATCTGCTCAGATCTCTATTTATTCCACCTATAAGTTCACACTTTATATTAATATTTACTCGATCCAGACAATAACACCGAAGGCGATCACCCTCTAGATAACGATAACCCAATAAAGCGAACACCATGTAAGAAGGTACAATCCGTCAAAACAATCAATCCACCACCAACACTACCACCACCCAACAATGAATTACACAAGACTTAAGGAAGACAAATCCGTCCAAATAAAAGTTACCAAGTTACCGTCGTCTGGGGATAATACGAAGTGAAACCGAAAAGAGGCTCCTCACATTTTCGGGCGTTAGATGGCGGTGTAAGCGTTGACAAGGGCAAAGACAGATAAAAAAGTAAATAAGTTCACGTATTTAAGGTAATAAAAGTTGAATAAATATCGGCCAGGAAACATTTCATAAGATCAATTTAGTATTATGTTAGCCTAATGTACATTTATATATCAACCCCTTATCAAGGGATAACGTCAACACGCCTCAGCTTGATGCAAGTAATCGGCTACGGAGCACAGTTCTGCCGCACTTTAACTTTGTGGTAAGATCAATTTTGCGTTATAATCAAACTTGCACAAAACACTGTCAATAAAGTTGTACATTTCGTAGCTTGAAGCTTTGTGGAATATTCTTCACGTGACGGTCACATCAAAAATACAAAGAAGCTCAGATCACATGACCAAAACGACAATTTTGAATAAGCCAAGTCACATCTGATTGGTTCCACGATATTGATTAACAGCCGAATATCCGCCAATGTAAGCCTGCTAATTTGAAATGGCAACAGGCAGTAGATTTGTGATGATTTACAAGTCAAAGCATCGTATGTAATGATGAGTTGTGCTGTACACATCTCCAAAAGGCCCTTTAACCGACCGTAAGTTAAGAGCCGCAACAAAAACTGGTGTCTAACTGGTCCATATGTGTACTGATGTGCTGGGAACAGCTGTATCCGCAGTAAGTTAAATATTTTACTGATTGAGTGACACGATACCCCAAATCAACCCATGTTACGGGGGGGGGGGGGCTGGTTTAGGCATTGACTTGAATTCTAGTTACAAAACTCGGTGTACATAAATTAATTCATTCGGTGTTAGTCGCCATATAGACCAACAAGTAGATTTCTGCTCATTTTCCCTGACATTACTGGTAGCTGAACCAGTAATGTCAGAAAAAAAAAGCGGATATCTACTTGTTGGTCTAAGTTGACAGAATTTTCTAGAGTAGGATCGTCGTCTACTGAATATGGTGTTGTACAGCTGTCGGAACTACTGCCAGTAATGTCAGAAAATATGTTTTTAAAACGGCACAGAACAACTTGTTTTGGGTATTGAAACTTCATACCACAATAAACGATAAACAATAAGGTCAATTTCTTATAACCGTACTCATGAGCTCACATACGAAAACCATCTTTAACTCTCTCTTTTATATATCTTTTCCGACAACCAAAATTGTCTATTCTGGTGTCGAATAATTTCCACAAGTCCTTAACACCGATCAATTTTCCCGAATGCAAAATCCTACCCTTGGTGACAGTCTTCACAGTAACATGTTGAATAAAACAAAATTGAAGAAATATGTTCACATTAGTGCAGAATTATTTTTGTTTAAACCAAGAAGCAATGTGGCGTTTTTTGTTTTTTCTTGTCTGGAAGCATTTATTAAATAAACCATAGCCATCAGATATCACCTGTTTCAGAAAAAGGTTTTTGCGATATGAAAGGGCACTATCTGAAAGGGGGCGGAAGGCTGAACTCCAGCTGGGTCAGTAACTCCTCATGATCCCACATAATCTCAACTCGTCTTCAAAACAAACAGAGTAGGACAGATTTCTTTTTCTAACATACTTACTATTAATTTTACATCCCGGCCCAAACAAAATTATGTTGGTTTTCAAGGTTTTATAATTACTTCCCCTGCATATCATTTTCCCTAGAGGAGCCCCGGAACCATTACTGCTGTTCAAAGAAGCCCCTCAGAATTGTTCAAATTAGCGCATTCTTTCAAACATTTAAGTGCGGTGATATTACCAACTGCTGTCGATTCAAGAATATCAGTTCCTACTTCGTAATTTAACTTCGTTGTGAATCAAGTAAATTACAGATGCGAGTAAAGTGTCAAGAAGTTTAAGTAGAAAACGTTTCGCATAAATTTATAATGGTAAGAAACGGTTCGGTTTCAACGTCGAAAGAAATCGTGATGAATTTATGTTGGTAACTCAGCCCCGGTTACACTAAACGCATAAAAAGTTTCCCTCCTCTTTCTTCTTTTTCAGGATCTTTCTTATATTGTTTGGTTTGGAACTAGGAGTTTCTTACTTGACAGTCATCAAGGTATAAAATAGCTTATACATATAAAATACATTAAATTAGTTGAAAAAATATTGTAAGATAAAAGAAAAAGAAATATTCTGATTGGAGCGGAAATCACAGGCTACCCCAACCCCTCCTACCAAGCCAAGATTAAATCTGCCCTTAAATGTACCCTCTCATATTAACATCCAATTTTCGGCTGATTGGCAACATGCCCGACCAATTTTCCGCTATTAATTTAATCCTTGTGTTTCAGAGGTTGTAAACAGCTATGAAGGATCAAAGACCAAGGTTGAATCACATTATATTGCATACACCATTTAAATTTACCATATACTTTCAAGTCCCCAAATTGGTCCTGGCATATTTACGAAAAATTATTTCATTTGCTCATATTTCCTAAACCGCTTAAGAGATTCTCACAATCTGCGGCAGTTCTACAAAAAGTCACGTTCATGGAAAATTTGCATTAACGGTTTCGTTAAAGCGCTTTCGTTTGCCAAAAAGTTTCAAACGCTTTGAAGGATTTTCTTCGCACTCGTAATATATCATTGTACGCATGTCCACAGCATGCATCTGGTATGATTAGTGACTGATCATCAGGTGGCTATCGTTACATAACGATAGGTGTGTTTACAGCAGTTACGCAGTGATGGGCGTGTTTATAGGAGTAGCTAGACCAATATATTGTTATTTGTAGGTTAGATACAGCAGTCGTCAAGCGATGTAGGTCTGTATGAAGGGACTAGTTATTAGCATCGAAAATTGGAACAGTAACTTGTGTTCCATTTACTTAAGACTGATGCATTTTGTGTTTGTTAGCAGTACTCATTGAAACTTGGAACAATAACTTGTATTTTCCTTTAGTCCTGTGCTGCTTGTAGCTTACTTGTGTTGACGGTTGTGCAGCTTTGATGGATTTATTGTTCGCTTCTCAGTTCATGCATTGATTATAAAAATGATTCTAAACCCGCTGCCTTCCATTGATTTATATAGGCAATATTGACTTACGTCATGACTAGCTTATTCGGGCCTGTAGGTTTTTGTTTTGTATTTTCTTCACCAAGGAAAGATGAATTCCAGGTCTGACTGAAAATACAACATTTTATTCATTCACTTATAGGAGCAGTAAATTTCAAAATCTTTAATTACGTTTCAGTTAATTGAAAGTAACATGTTGGACCAAGTCAACAAAAAAGAGGAGGTGAAAGTTCAGATGGGACTTGCCGAAAACTTAATTCCCAGCATGGAATGCAGCTCTTCAGTAATGGAGCCAGATGTTCCTAAAGGTGGTGTAGTGATCCAGGTGAGAATAGTTCTTGCATGTATTAATAGCGTTAATGGACCATTAAAAATATTTTGAAGTTTTAATAACCTGTCTATTAAAAAGTTTACATTAGCATTTAACGGCAGCTTGGAACAAAAAAAGGCTTAAAAGTACCAATTAAAAGTAAAATTACAAAAATATAAAGACGAAATATTGAAGAAGATTTACACATCCAAATAAATGTAAATACGAAGTTTAACATGATATAGAATAATAGGCAACATTTACATTCTGAAAAACTGTATATTCTCGCAAAAAATGTTGCACATACAGTTTCTTAATCAAGTTCACATCAAATTACTAAGTCTTGGGCCTTACAAGGTGGAAGTTGCCACACCAGACACCGTAACTAGCATGGTATGCATGAAGCGAGCTAAGGTGTTAGTTGCCACACCATACGCCGTAACTAGCATGGTATGCATGAAGCAAGCTTAATATTGAAAGTACACGACTCCTGAGAAGTGAACCAACCGAAGAACCGATCATCCAACTTGGGGGGAGGGGGGTCTATAATTTTTTATTTGAAACAATGTAAGCCCCAAATAGCGCGAAAATACTCATTACTTAGTCTGTAGAAAAAGAAACTATTTCTTTTGTACTGACTTGGAAAAACATGTTTCAAGGTAAAAGAAAAAATTTGTCCTATTTGGAAAGAAAATGCAA
>JAECUM010022659.1:0-23931 GCA_016617855.1 Megalonaias nervosa | reverse complement strand
CAGTCTCATTTTGTTTATATGTTTTGTGTGTGATTTGGATTTGTAACGATCTTTAACAATTATTCAGTCATATCGCTACGATGTCTGCAGTGTGGCAGTTTATTGTGATCATGCCGTAGACACGAAGCATCATGTCCCACCCAGTGACATTATCCTGACACATGGCCGACTAGTCCTAGCACTAGCCCCTTAAAGCTGAGGGCCAAGCGAGGCAGCTTTAAGTACATTTTTAAAAGTCTTTGGTATGACTCGGCCAGGGTTCGACCGAGCGACTTCCCGCATCCGAGGCGGACCCTCTAACCACTTAGGACACCGGAGCGGTAGTTTGTATGTTTTCTGAAGCAGCAAAGAATTTTATAAATTAGCTATTTATCGGGTGTAAATACATATCGGGTGTAAATACATATCGGCTGCGCCTGAAGTTGCCATCTCTATACTGCTCAAGTGCTTGATTGATTTTTTAAGTGCTTGACATGGGTCACACTGCGTAAGTATCTGTAAACAAATAGCAGCAGAGAGGGTGAACCCTACAAAAGTCGTAGAGACCTTATTTTACAAAAATAAAGGTTCCTACGAAGATACGAAAAATTTGCCTGATGGTCTCAAAAAGGCTGAGATTCAAGGTCAATAACGTCAAATTGAAACTTCTAACCAACCAAATAATTTGGACCATTTTTTAAAAGTGGGTTTTTTTTATTTTTTGTGCGCAGGTAGGGTGAACCCTACAACTTTTTGCTCGACCCGTAAGCAAATATAAGGGTTCCTACGAAGCTGAAAAATACCGTCAATAACGTTTAAACCAAAAAATTCTCTAACTGGCTAAGATTATTTTTGACATATTTTTTTTAATTTTATGCGATTTCATTTACTTATCTGGTCACTCAATTGTTGTCGTCCACGCTCTGCTGCTATGAATTAAACAACTATTATAAATATTATCAATAATGAATATTGGAGAACCACATTCAGCTAAATTAGCTCGAGAGCGATTAGAGGCAATTAAAAAATATTTACCCGTCCGTGATTTAGTCAAGCAACAACTACAATCACGTCAGGAATCTCAAGTTGAATTTGCAGAGGATACAAAACAATTATTTAAACCTATTACAGAAACAACTAAAGGTATTCTTCCTGTATTAGAGAAAACCGCTGAAGCAACTGGAAAAATAGCAGAGCTAACTAAGAAAACAAAAAGGATTTTACGGGAGCTTCCAGGTGAAATAGCTGCTGCTCAACCAATGCGAGAAATACTTGAAGGTATTGAACAAGTTCGTGATGAAATAGGTGATATAAAGGATCGTACACAAGAACCAGAAAAACTAGAAGAACAAACAAGAGAAAGAACTGATATAGGTGACAAATTTACCGAAGATGCTATTATTAGTATTACAGAGACTAAAACTGTAGGAGAATTAGCTGCGATTGCTGTGAAACGTTTTAATGATCGAGGACAATTTTTAAAACCTGAATATGCTGATAAAGCTCTAAGTCGTGATACTTGGTACAAATGGATATTTCGTACGCATTACAAAACTGATCAGGCCAGAAATGATGATCCAAAATATATGGAGCATATTCATGCAGTAGATAGTTATATTTCGTTTATACAATTACCGCCAGAACAACGACAACAAAAACAACAACAAAAACAACAACAAAAACCACAAACGTGGGAAGGATCACTTCGTAATTATCCAGAATCACCAAAAACATCATCAAAACCAAAAGAAAAAACAAGTAAGGAAAAAGAATATCATGATGCTCCTGGTGCAACTGGAAGCGGTCTTTCTACTGGAGGTAATCTTACTCCGTGTCCCAATAATGTCCTTGCTGATGTTGATCGATTAGAAATCCTCATTGGAGGAAAACGAGCTGGTAATAATTCCCCAGAAATCATTAATGAAACAGCTGATATTTGTAAACGATTATTTACAGGTGGAATTATGGATATTAATGTATATCGGTCTCTCATTAATGAAATCGCCGATGACTACTATAGTGACTAAGTATACCATTAAATACAGTTATTATAATAAAATGATCGTACATAGTACTCAACGTGGACCAACCATGGTCAGGGCGGTAAATTCTCGATTACCAGTATACAAAACAATCTACGGAGATGGACTAGGTGATGTTGTTCAGGGTCTGTTTAGAAGGATAGCCCCAAAAGCAATACCGATTGCAAAGCAACTGGGAATGAAAGCTATTGATGTTGTTCGTGAAAAAGGTATTGGTGCTGTTGGCAATATTGCTGGTAAAGCATTCTCAGCAATCAAAGACAGACTAGCACGATTAATACGCAGACCTGCGGTCCGACCTCAACCTGTAAAATTACCTAGCACTGAAGTAATGCCTGCAAATATTAGTAAAATAATAAATCAAGCTGCTAATCAAAAACTAGCAGAGTTGGCTGATGTACCATTATCAGAAAAAGAAAAAAATATAACCGCTAGTCTGATAGCAGGAAGTGGTCTCACTTCTCGAAGTGGTCTTCGTGTTAGACGATAGCAAATATAATAAAGATGTTTAAACGCATATCTGATGCACCAGTACTCAAGGATGAGTGTGTGCGTGATTATCAATATTATTCTTATGACGCTCGAATTCCAGATCAGCGTGGACGAATTGAACTACAGGTTCAGGATACAAGTAGATATTTCTTACCCGCTGAGGCATTTATTGAGGTAGAAGGTGAGATTTTAAATATCGTTAATCCTGCAGCACCAGTAGCATATGGAGCCGATTTTAGGGTTGGTTTTGTTAATAATGGCATCATGACGTTATTTGAAAGCGCAACGTACATGATTGACGGAAAAAATATTGAATCAATCCAGAAAGACGTTGACGTTGCTACAACAATACTTGGTCTTGCGAGATACAGCGACGATTATTCAAGATCGGCTGGACCATCAATGATGTTTGCAAAGGCTACAACCAATTTTCCTGACCACAAAAACGTAACCATAGGTGATGTAAGAGCTGCAGGAGGAACTGCTGATGGTCCTGCAGTATTATCGATAAATGAAAATTTCAACTTAGGATTTGCAGTACGTAAATCAATGTTAAAAGGTAACAGAAGAGAGTTTTCATGTGCGATTCCACTTTCACATATATTTGGATTCTGTAGAAACGTCAGAAAAGTTATTTTTGGAGCCAAACATACGGTTGTACTAGTGCGAAAAGCCACGGACGATGATGCATTATGGAGACCCGTTGGTGATCCTGGTAAAGTAGTATTAACCAAGCTTTCATTATGGATGCCGGTGATGACTCCAACAATATCTGAAGAAGATCGGTTAATATCTTTTATGAGTCAAGGTGGTAAATCAATGTTGTCATGGTTGACAACGACCACAGATGCTATCCAGGGTAATATTAATGGTTTATTTACATGGCAAATAGCTTCTCAGTAGGGTGTTTCTGCACCACGGCATATATTTATTGTGTTTCAAAGTAATGCACGATTAAATAATCAAGAACATAGTGCAATGATATTTGACAATCTTGGTGTTTCTGAAGTTTCATTAAGGATAAATGGACATCAAGAACCATCTGAGGATATATTACTGAATTTTGAAAATAATCATGTAGCACGTGTATATCATCGTCTTATGTCGTTTATGGGGCGTGATCAGAACATTGATACTGGTTTACAAATATCACAGTTAGATTTTACAACCTTATATCCGATTTATTACTTTTCGCTGGAACATTTAGATTTATACAGACAATCTGTTGTTGATATACATTTTCGAGCTCGCGTTAATAGAAACATTATAGCTATTCCTAATTATAGAGCAATAGCCGTTATACTCAGCGATAAGACGATGTTACTTGAAGGTGTTGGTGGACGAATGAGAGTCGTTGATGCTCCAGTAGAAAATATGTAACACATAATTAGATCACCTGATTTAAAATCAGGATAATAATTATAATGTCATACAATCACGTTAGCGTTACCCTGACTCCTGGTCAGATTAAAAGACTACAATCAGCATCAAAAAATAACTGTGGAATAAAAATATCGCTAAAGCGAGAACAGATGAGCGGTTCAAATAAATTATCGTTGACCGAGCGTCAATTCAGAAACTTCAATGAAGCCAAAAAATCAAATAAAGGTATAAAACTTAATCTTTCTGCGGGTGCCATCAAAGACATCGCTAAGACGGGTGGTATATTTCCACTTCTCGCAGCTATACCAGCTTTAATAGCAGCTGCAGCCCCAGCTGTTGCAAAAGCAGCTGCATTAGGCGCTGTTGGAACTGCTGCTGGAATGGCATTAAAGAAAGCAACAGGAAAGGGAATCAAAAAAAAGGGAAAAGGTCTCAGATTGCCAGGGACCCCACATTCATGGTACGGAAAGGGCCTAAGACTTCCCGGGACAGTTTACTGATATCGCCTATGTCCAATTTTGATTTACTCAATGCTGCTAAAAAACTAAAAATTTAAAATTTTAGAGGTGTTTTCATGCGCGATCAATTACCTAAAATCGCTAGCGATTTAGAAACTGGTATTATTAATCTCGATACAAATTCTGGACCAGGCACGCATTGGGTTGGATATGCAATTGATCCACGTGGAACTATTTACTTTGATTCATATGGATTAGCGCCACCAAAAGAATTTCTTCATTATGTCAGCAATAATACTGCTCCAATCTGGTATTCAACGTTACCAACACAAACATTAACTGATCCACCAATATGTGGTCGTGAAGTACTTAATGTACTTGATGCTATATCAAAATCAACAAAACCACCTCATAAAGTCGTGCATGAATATACCACATTGTCACATTTAAACAGATATTGATAAATATATAATGGTAGATATTTACGGAAGATCTGCTCGTGGTAAAGCTCAGCAGCAAGGTGATTTATCTAAATATGCAACTCTTGATCAACTCAGAAATGAGATTGATGATTTATTAAATATTACAAGTGTGGATCAAAATGAAGTCGTTGTTTTTCAGGATAAACAAGGACGATTAAAGACAAGCAATATACAACTGCCAGATGTACTTATACGACTTCCTACCGCAGTTGTTGATAATATCGTTACTTTTACTGATCAAGGTAAAATACAAGATTCGGGTAAGTCAGTTACCGATTATATCAAGAAAACTGGCGATGTATTTACTGGTTACATTATCATGAATCGAAATAAAATTATAGACCTTGGAAATCCAACCGTAGATACAGATGCAGCAACAAAAAAATATGTCGATGATCAAGAATCTAAGTACGTGTTAGTCAACGGTGGTATAATGCGTGCATTTCTCAACATGAATAATAATGGTATTAATAATCTTAGAACACCAGAATCAGATTTTGACGCTGCAACGAAGAAATATGTAGACGATAGCAACATTCCTACGATAACTTCGTTAAAAACAATCAATGACGAAATGGCCGCACTCAATGGTACTCTTTCTAGACATATACAAACGTTTTTAAATTTTCGTAGAAACATAAACAAATCTGTACATGATTTTTTTGGTGATCCACTAATCGTTGACATAAAACTAACCGACGTTAACACAAAACTCAACGATATTGTTCAAAAAACAAATCTGATTAAAATTCCTCATCAGCAGATCGTCAATATCGTGTACACAGTAGCATCAGGATCAGCCACGTGGACACCACAAAATAAAACCATCAAATACACTGCGGAAATTGCTGGTGTGTATAGGCTGTCCGTACTTAGCAGTGTAGATTTTAGAATATTTACTACATCTCCATCAACTGATAATTCTTCTAGAACTGTATCTGTAATATTGAATAAAGATTCTGAGGAAATATTTACGTTGGAATTATCTGATAAAGATATAGTTTCGGCTAGTTACTGGTGGTATCTGGAATTTGTAACCAAACTCACCAATTAATTACTTTACGTCATAGTATAATGAATGAAACTTCAATCGACGTTCAACGTCACAGATATAATCAAGTATGTGAATGCCTGACCAAACTAAAAAATATCATTGACAATTATACAGTAAAAGTAAAAAAATATCGCAGACGTATGGTTGTCATTGATATAATCGTTTACTCGGTTTCCGCTGTTGTTGCTGGATCCGGGTTATTATTATCAACGATAACAATGACAGCTCCAGCAATTGTAACGATTATTGTTTCAACTTCAACAACATGCGCAGGTATTCTCAGTATTATCGCTAAAAAGATATCTACGTGCACAAATGATAAATTACGCGAGTACATAATAAAATTACACACAGCAACAGCAGCATATTCTAAACTAACTTCATGTGTTTCATTTTATCTTAGTGATGGTAAAATATCCGACGAGGAATTTGCAACAATAATGAAAACCTACGATGAAGCATTCATAATCGCTACTGACGATAGCCAAAATGGAGAATTAAATAATAACAATAATAATAATGTCTGAGTCCTTGACAACGTCAAGAGAGTTACTTCAACAGATCGTCACTAATACAACACCGTCAAAAACTACAATGATTTCATTAAGTTCGACCAATCCTGAGTTTAGCGTTAACTTTCCAATCGCAATTCCTGCAAAAGAAATAGCGTTAGCGCAGCTTCGAGTTTATTATAGCTGGCCTAATATTAGATCAAAACCATTTGGTGGACAACAGTCAAATAATTCACTAGTATTCGCAAATAAGAATAAACCTGATGGAACTCCTGATTGGCAGGTAGTTAGTATTCCAACTGGTAGTTATCAGATAGAACAGATCAACGATGAATTCCAGCGCAGAATTAAATCTATTACAGGAAAAGAATCAAAAATAACAATTGGTGTATACGAACCAACATTATCAGCGGTGATTGAAATAAATTCCCCTGATTACTCTGTAGATATTTATCAAAGTTCGATTAGATCAGTATTAGGATGGCCTGATATTCCCCCTATTTATAATGGAATTTCAGAACCAACTAAAAATGAATTTCTCACAACGGAAAAAAAAATTCATTAAAGATCCAGAATATCGAAATAAAAATCCATGGTCTTATATATTATTTGAATTTGATCCAAGCGACAATAGATATTACTTTACTGATTTCGACGGTCGAAGGATCCCTAAGACAACTAGATCAGCATTTCATTTCGTCATAGAAGCCAGGGGAGGAAATTGACAGATTGTTGATGTAAGATTTTTTAAAAGATTTTTAGATCCTCTTAGGCCTGAATACGATAAAACACTTAATGATTTAAGAAGTTTATTTATTTCATTATCTCAACATTATGACGATGATGTAAAAAATCAGATAATCGTGTCAATAAAACATTTAAATAGGATCCAATTTGATTTATACATCGCCAATCGAAGTATTATAAACGTTGCAACTGATATTGGTAGTGGTTATTACACTAATCGAGAACGTAAGCAATTATTTCTTGATCATTACAAAATAACAGAAGAAGATTTACAAACATTTATAATACCAGATTTAAATAACGCTGAAATGAAGAAAACACTCAACGATGTCATTGATGAATATTTCCCTAAAATATATGCAGCGTGGAGAAAAATAGTCCCACCACCGGTTATTCTTAAACATAACAACGATCCATACGGTGGAGGACGTCATATCTCGCCTAATATTGTTAACATCACATCGACAATCGCACTGAATCTAGTATGCGATATAATTGATAGTAGTTACCACGTAGATCTTTCAAAATCTAACCAGGCCCAGCAAGGATATATATTATATTCATCAAGTATTCAAGCGCCACCAGGATGGCTCATTGTGTCTGAGCCAATAAATCAGGTCTACTTGCGTGTACATAATCCATTATTGTCAAGAATGAATTTCAAACTCACAAATCAGGATGGCAACATTGTGGACCTAAGAGGAGAAACGTTATATATTAATTTGTACATACGCTCGTAGAATGATGCCTGAGTAAATTTTGCAAAAAATCTATTTTTTTACCTTGACCTTGACCTTGACATTTGACCTTGACTTTTGACCTTTTGCATGTATGTATGTATGTATGTATATATGCATGCATGTATGTATGTATGTATGTATGTATGTATGTATGTATGTATGTATGTATGTATGTATGTATGTATGTACGTATGTATGTATGTAATGTATGTATGTATGTATGTAATGTATGTATGTATGTATGTATGTATGTATGTATGTATGTATGTATGTATGTATGTATGTATGTACGTATGTATGTATGTATGTATGTATGTAACGTAATTTATCAAAAATAATCAGTAGCATCCTAAGTGGTTACCCGTCACAGGGCCCCTTGATAGCCTTTGTGCCTTTCATGGGGTCCTTACATTGTTGTCTCTCTTATGACTGTTATGGGGCACCCCATGTTCTGTTTCTTTTGGCTAACATTCTTTCTGAATGTTTATTTGGGGGCCCTTCAATGGGGTAGAGAGCTCAGGCATGCTACTGATTATTTTAGGAGGCACCTTTGCATAGACACATCCCCCGGCGAATTCCTAATCGAAACGAAACATTAGAAATTCAGAGGATTGTCTAGGCATTGCGGTTTCAATAAAAACCCCACCAAATCAAACCCCGGGGTCAGGTGCAAAAAGCACCTCACCACGTGGCGTGACGTGGTGAGGATTTTATTGAAACCTCAGGGGTGGTCCCCCCAATCTTAATAAAATTGGCAACCCCTGGACCAAATACCCACCCCCCGCGGTCATGGGAGTCGAACAGCAGAAGTTCAGTACCAGAGTCCCAATACTCGTGCACTGAGCTAACGACACTCGACTACATATATACGTTTGAGAAATTATTATATGGTTATCACACAATAGCATTAGATTTTCTGATTTTATAAATGAATCTAAATATTTATAATTTTATTAAGATATATAACCATTTATATGTATGAAACGATTAAAATATATCACCGTTTGTATATATCTTAATAAAATTACAAGCATGAAGACGAAAATAACTGCTGCGCCACAAATCCATGGAAAATCGATAAGCACATCCGTCTTAATGCACAAGTTGTTCTGTTTGAAAGCCTAGAACGAAAATGTATATGTATAATGGTGCACAGTATGATTGAAGATAATATACCGATCACTCGCACTGTACAGTTAAGTGCTTAAAGGATTATTTGTACTCTGTGCGTGCGTTTGAATTGGGTTTCATGTCCGTGTAAGTGTTTTTGCTTTACTGATGTATGTCGTTTTGTTATGCTTGTAAATGACGTTGCTTTTTTAGCGGCGACTGTTATCTAAGGGAACCTTGTTATTGTATTACGATATATGTCTTAAGTTTACAGTGGAATTTAACAAACTTACAGAGATTCAGTTAATCACAGACAGACGGATACATTTAGTTGATGAAAATACATTGGGCAAGGGAAATAATTGTTTAATTTACTCTGTGGAGTTACCTCGCTTTATATGTGCAATTGCTTAAAGTGAAAATTAAAAACTTGAATGTCAATTATTTTTTAATTTAAAGAAATAAATATATATATAATGAACCATGAAAACATTAATGATATTATTTCTGCTATTAAAACATTAAAACATGACGGAATAAAAATGTCCGATAATCTCGATCCGCAAAAAATTCTGTCTGACTTCGAATTATTGCAGCAAAGAAAATTCGAGAACAAATTCACATTACCTTCCAATTACCGATTTGTAAAATCTATTTATCAATCTATGTTAGAATCTTTAGCAATGGTGAACGACACACAAGTGAAGCTATTTGCACCTCTTGCACGCTCAATCGAAAAAATAAGGACTGCGTTGCCTCACGAGTACGAAAGAAAAAAAATGATAAAAAAAAATGATAGACAATCGTGTAATGCAATTGAGAAAGATTATGTTATCTGATTCTGTCGAGAGTGAAAATGAGAGCAGTGACAGTGAAGGTGGACCCCTGACCGTGATAATGGCTAAACAAAAGTCTTGGCAAAATTGACAGTCGAACTATCTGTTTTTGTTAGGAAGACAGAGTTAGATATATTCAAATATTATCCGCTGATTATATTTTTTCGAAAATGCAGATCAGCATGTTTTATTTGCGACAAATTGTACCAATTGTGGATGTATATCAAAATATCTGGCAGCTGCGTTTATTGATGGGAAAGTTATTTCTTGGTCTGTTTCTGTATTTATGGATTTAATAGCTCTCTTTCCGAATACTTTACACCTTCCAGTATTTCCACGTCTAGAATTCTGAATCTGTGTTATAACTTGCAGATTAGATAAATTATTATTCTGGGGATTCCCATCAATATGATCAACTACAAGTCCATTTTCAACTACTCCACGAAAACATTCGAATATGAATCTATGTGAGAAATAATGTTTTTTTCCCCCAGCATTGAATATAAAATGACCAAATTTATCAAGACTACCGACTGGTTTTTTTAATCTACAGTTCCTGATCACGCCATCACGAGACGCTTCATAATTTTTGATGATCGGATGTGCTACAAATTCGTTTTGCTCCATTTATATAATAATATTATTTGTCTAAATCATTATTCTTAAATCTGGTCAGATAATCCTCTACGGTTTTTATAGAAGATTTACCTGACAAGGTATTTTTTTTGTCATAATATCGTTTTAATTCCCTGTATTTTTTTCCGCCACATTTTAAACACAATTGAGTTTTTCCTCTGACTCCAACACCGCATTGCACACATGGTTTTGGTCCTGTACTTCCATGTTTGATGCATTGCATGTGATTTCCGCAGTATTCATTTATACATGGTTTATCACAATGAGAGATATGACCAAGTTTAAGCCAAATACACTTGTTCCTGGTTTCAATCATTATATATATACAAAAATTCAATTTAAATATTTGTCTTAATTATAATAATGGAGGAATTATCCGCAATTGAACCTTCCCCTGCCAGATTTGATCTTGACAGACTATCAGAATATAAATTTAGTGTTTCGATGCAAGATCTAGCTTTAACAAATGCGGATATAGCTAAACGTATCCGTGAAGCCAAAAAGGAATTTCGGACGATGGTGCTGCTCATGTATGGTCGACTTTCAGGATAGGACATATCGTTAATATGATGAACGACAAACGAGGAAAAGTAATTATTAATCACCTTGATAATCAAAAATATTTCATTTTAATAAAGTTTATTGTAGAGACAGATGACGATATCTGGATTATTCGTGATAAGCGTGATCCAGTCCGTGTGCAGTCGGGAAGCAATATTGTTCTCTTAAATAACAGATCCAAACCTGGAATACTTACTGGCATTGATAAACCTTACTATGTACAAGGTTATCCAGTGTTGTCTACGCAATATATTCGTTAAATGATAAACCTAATGTTGCGGATCTCAAGCCGATGAAAATATCAAGAATAACCTGTGTAGCTGAACGAGTTACAGAACATTTTACAAATGCGATACGTGGTAATGGCTTAACAGATTTAAGACGTAAAAAATAGATACATGGGCAGAAACGGTTAAAGATACTGGTGCATCTATTAAGGATGTTGCTGAACTAGAAAAGTTATTAAGATTTCCAATAACAGTAAAAACACTAACCGGAGAGATATTATACGAACCAAAATATATAAAAAATGGAAACCCTATAACAATCGTCGATCATAATGCACATGCATGGACTAATGCTGTAACGGTATTTCCACGAGATAGAAAAATTAAGTTTTAGGATGGTCGTATATTTGATTCTATCAGAAATATAAGTAAAAGTGACCTTGTGTCTGTTTGGTTATTTCAAAGTTCAGAGCACGATTACGATCAGTTTGTACGGCCTAACGGTGATATTTATCGTACAGAATCTCTTCATGAAGAAATGGAACATATTGCATTGAAATATACCTCTGATGATCTCATAGTTGGACAATTACTGAATAACTGTTTTACCGTACCATCGGTTGCTGCCCATTTCGCTCAGGAGAAAAATTCATGGAAAACGACACGATCAGAATTCCTTGAAGATATCAAAAAAAGTTGTATAGAATATGGACACGGTGGATTATGGAATACCAAATACGATTATAGTGACGTTATCTCAGTTGATATGGCTGCATGTTATCCTGGGAGTTTTCTTGGATATGGAGAATGTTCTAAATACTTTAAGAAACTCGGACATCCTACACATGAGATGACCAGGGTTGCAATAAACGGACCCCTTACCAGATTTTGACTTAACAGGATTTGCTTATATAGAATCATTCGAGTTTAGAGAAGATCTCCATGCGATTACTTATGTTTGGTTTGGAAGACATTTTTCAGAAAAATGTTGGGTTCCGATAGTACTATTGCGGTATATGCTTGATGCTGGATTTTTAATATCGTTGAGGGTAACTGAAGCAATTATATCGTATAGTTCACAGAAGCAAGTTTGGTTACCAGAACCAGATTTAGTGTCGATGATGCCAGGAAAGAATTCCCTGATATTGATGAAGATCATGTCATTAAAATAAGTAAATGCAGGAACGAGTACGATGAAAAACTTGCAAAAGATCTTGGTAGAAAGATAATCGGTAAGTTCACTCA
Organism: Megalonaias nervosa; assembly: GCA_016617855.1. NCBI lineage: Eukaryota > Metazoa > Mollusca > Bivalvia > Unionida > Unionidae > Megalonaias > Megalonaias nervosa. Next base: position 11,427 of record JAECUM010022659.1, on the reverse strand, counting down.
AGGTGGTTCATACGATTATAAACGAGTGTGTACAAGATTGATTATGGACGACGCTGAACTAGATTTTATAATCGCTGATACAACGGAGAAAAACACATTTATAAGTCGATGTAATGCTTATTTATCAGATAAAACAAAACTAGGTACCATTGTGAGTTACCTTGATGGCGACTCACCACAATTTACTCATTTAAGATCTTCGATGTTAGCTTATGTTTCGATAAACCTACTATCGATGATAAATAGATTTCCTCGTCACGCTGTCAGAGTCGCTACGGATTCATTTTATATACATAAAAAATATAAGGATTTATTAAAACCGCTATTCGGTAATGGTGAATGGGGGACATGGAGGATAAAACAAGAAAATATACTTAGTTATTCTGAATCTGCCGATGTTGAAATTAAGGAAATATATTACAGAATAATAATCAAGCATCAAAATCATCTGCACCATCTGTGTACGATCCTGTGGCTAGGCATAAGACTGTTTATCTTAATGGGTGTGGAGGGTCAGGTAAAACAACTCGTGCGATTAATTTATTTATGAATAATAGTTCAGATATAATTGTTTTGACACCTACACATAAACTTGCTAGAGAAATAAAAGAACGAGGAGTAAAATCATGTACATATCATAGTTTCTTTAGATGGTGCGGAGACACGTGGACTCCTGAGCGAATGGGTGAAAAATATATACCTAAGTATATTATATGGGACGAGATATGCACGGTGTCGTTAGAAACACTAAAAACATTTCTTGAATGGTTATTGAAGAATACTGCTGTGATTATGTGTGGCGATCATGGTCAACCACCACCCTTTGTTGGACAGTCTCCACATGAATGGCTAAAGAATAATGTAGATTATTATGAAGAAATACATGATGACCATAGAGCTATTGATGAGCCGCTGAAAGAGTTTAAAAGATTAATCAGACTACAGCCAGATAAAATACAATGTGAGATTATGCGTAAAGTAATTCCAGAGACAACTATGAATGATTTTTGGACTTTATGGAGACCTGCTGATTTGATAGTCGCAAGTAGAAAGATGATAGTCCGTGATGAACTGCAAAAGGAATTATTTACATTACATAAAGAAAAGTTTCCAACGTTACCTGTACCTTTGTGCTATCGCCCAACAGATACTCGACGACAGAATATTGAAGTTGAAATTCCATGTGGAGACGCTGAAAATGTCCGAGTACAAAATCTTGTACTGAATGACATTGTTTTGGTTGCCATTGATGTTGTTGAGAGCGCATTAAACATGGAAAAATCACCGTGGATGTTAGGATACACTATAACGATTCATTCGTCACAGGGATTAACTATCTCTGATACAAATATCTGGATTGTAGATGATCGTATCGAATGGTCAAACTTAGTCTATCTTGCAGTATCTCGTGTTAGAAGAATAACTCAACTACATAGGGTTATTATAGATTACGTGATAACTGAGGAAATTACTAATGACGCTGCTATAATAAAGAAAAAATTAGCTGGTTATAAACAATGTGACAAAAAAAAATAAGCGTGACTTTGATATTGATACTGAATTTATTATAACACTAAAGCAACTACAGAATAATCATTGTGCAAGCTGTAACACAATAATGTTATGGCAATATTCGAATAATAATCCAAGACAATTTACCGTAGACAGAATTAATAGTGATCTTGGTCATACACGTGAAAATGTGATGCTGACCTGTCTTGAATGTAATCGACAAGGGGATCTAGTTTACATAAGTGAACGTGGTGGTAATTGTGTATCTGCAGGAATTACTTGTAATTGTTCACGTACAAATCCACGCTGAGGGGCTATAGAATCAAGTCTGTAGATTGCAGGTCTTCCAGTGGATCTAACCACGCTAGAAATTGTATGTGTGGTCACGCTCCAGATAGGGTCAGTAGCTCTTTTTTTCCCACCCTCAAGCTCCCCTGGTTCGTATAAATATCTCACAGTTACATTACCTAATACTGGTTGTTCACGGCGTTGTACGTTATCGCTACGTGGTATATATTTTTTTGTTATTGCATTAGAAGGTTTCATGGAAGTTGCACGAGTAATTTCATTATTTAATGCAGATATCACACTTGGTAACCTTGCAACCCATTCACGAGATCGCTCTCCCGACTTAAAATCAGTAGATATTTCCTTTGCATATTGATATCCGAATAACCGCTCAGCAAGTGTTCGATTAAATCGTTCAACAATTGCTTGATCACGATGAATTTCAGTATGTCCTCGTCTGATTTTAACGTTATGTCGCTTCATCAACGATAATACCGCACCAAGAAATTCTTTGGTAGCGCCATCTGTAGATGATCAACGGTGTTACGAAGTACTTAAAGATTTTAATGAAAATGCAATATTGCTGAATGAAGACTTTATTACCGATATTGATGAAGCCCCATCTGTAGATGACCTAGATGGATTTATTAATAACCTCGTAGTATATGACGATATTATGTTAGATAAACAATCAAATCCAGCTCGGATATTTTCTCGAGGTAGACATAAAAATACTGACGTGATTTATGTTACTCAGCGATATACACAAATTCCAAAAGTGATCAGAGATAACTGTAATATTTTGGTTGTGTTTAATGGCGTAGATAATTATACTCTGCAAAATATTTATTATACTTGGTGTTCAGGGGACATGGACATGATTAAATTTAAAAAAACTTCTTTTCAAAAGCACAAGCTGTTCCATTCGGATTTATAACAATAAATCTACATGACCCAAGATCAAGGTACCGTATAGGTCTGGATAAAATCTTTGGTCCTTGATTTTATCAAGGTAGCAGCAGAGCGTGGACGACAACAATTGAGTGACCAGACAAGTAAATGAAATCGCATAAAATTTTGAAAAATATGTCAAAAATAATCTTACCCAATTAGAGAATTTTTTGGTTTAAACGTTATTGACGGTATTTTTCAGCTTCGTAGGAACCCTTATCTTTGCTTACGGGTCGAGCAAACAGTTGTAGGGTTCACCCTACCTGCGCACAAAAAATAAAAAAACCCACTTTTAAAAAATGGTCCAAATTATTTGGTTGGTTAGAAGTTTCAATTTGACGTTATTGACCTTGTATCTCAGCCTTTTTGAGACCCCCCCCCCCCCATCAGGCAAATTTTTGGTATCTTCGTAGGAACCTTTATTTTTGTAAAATAAGGTCTCTACGACTTTTGTAGGGTTCACCCTCTCTGCTGCTCAAATATAAGATTAGAAACATTGATTATGAAGTTACTAGAGAGAATTGGATGCACGTTTAACGGTACATTACTAGGTGGCTTCATGGTTCACTTGCACAGTCAAATAGACGGTGCACAAACTTGTTTAGAACTGTTGACTACGTGCACTTGTACCCTTCTAGTACGGCTGCACTTCGAACACTCTGTGTATGTGTGCTGATTGGTAGCAGTGTCCAGATGATCTATTAAAATCAAGATTACTAGCTTGCAGCTAACTCCAAGTAATCGATGACGAAAATCAATTGTCCAGTAATCGAGGAAATGGTAAAAATCCTCTTGCAATTAAATTTAATGCAATACATAAAGCCATTCAGTTTAGATTTGCAGGTGTCTCTCCAGATGAGTATATTAACTGATCGACGGAATTCGGTTAGATATTATATGCGACAAGCCTATGCTAAATGTGTCACATAAGCATAAGACGACAAAACAACATAAAAAAACAATAAAATTGTTCAGTAAAAGAAATGTAAAATGAAATAATATTAGAAGAATTAAAACTAAATAAAACAACAAATAAAAAATAAACAAGAACAGGAGGCATTAAGGAAAGTTTGCAATGTATGCATATTGTTAGTTAGTATCGATAGTCTGTTGATAAACTGCAATCGATTTCTAACACTACTTTATGGGGTTTTCAGCACATGATAAACTATATATGGCGGCCAGGGTATTTTGGTGGAGGAAGAATCCTGGAAAACCTTGGAAAGAACCACCGATCCTCAGAAAGCTACTGGCAAGTTTGTTTTGTGTTTTCTATTGTTTCGTTTCTGTTTTGTTTTTTTTCTTTTTTGTTTTTTTTTTTTTCTTTTTTGTTGTTGTTGTTTTGTTTTTTTTTACATATCCACTCTGGCCAAGCCTAAACTCGAACCCACGCTGGCAGAGATAAGAAGATTGTGATCTCAAAAGGTGAACGACTAATCGGCCACACGGGGTCCCTTGTATGAATGTAATAGGAATAAAGAAAAAGGTGATTCTTGACTACTACTATTACTACTACTATTGTTAATTTTTATTCATTAAACTTTGACAATGACGTATTCTAGAAATGCATGCTTAAGACTTGCACAAATTACTGATATCAAAGTACGTTTACTCAAGCAGGGTGGTACTAAAACTTGTATCTACACTTATCTACCAATCAACCAAGACATTGCAATTAATATGAGTATAAAAGTGTTATTTTATGAACAATTCATATGGACGTGTACATGCAGAAGACTTTCTAAAATTATACAGTTATGCATTGTTTGATCATAAACGTATAACAGCAAGAAATACTTATCTTTACTACCAAATTTTTTGTATATTTCATCTCCAGGCCCATAAATGTTTGGATGATTAAGAAAACATTATGTATACCTGTTTATTTATAAAGAGTTTTCTTTAACAACCAAAAAGAAACTCTTCATATAAGAGTCAGCTTCAATTTAAATATTAGATTATGATATACAGGCTTCAGTGTAGCTTGAGATACGAATACTTGGGGAATAAAACTTAATTTTGGATGTAAATTAATCTGCAGTAGATTAGAAACAGTCTGTATGTAAAACCTTGCCTTAAAACGTGTTATTGTTAGATACAATACAGTTCGACTTCATATCTTTTTATAGACATTTGCTATAAGAAAAAATGGAACTTGGAAGAAACTACTGAGCAGCATTTTTCCGCAGGATTAAAATTTAACAGTTTCTTCCAAAAGGTGTTTTAATTTGGGCAAGCTATACTTTAGTGGACACAAATATATGAAGATTTGTTGTCATTATTATTATTATTATTATTATTATTATTATTATTGTTGTTGTTGTTGTTGTTGTTGTTGTTGTTGTTGTTGTTGTTTCAGCAGTAACAATCAGATGTACTTTCTACCACTCCACACCTCCACCCCCACCCCAAAGAAAAATAAATCCATTTTATAGCCAAAACGGCTTTGCTAATGTGCTACACAGTTTTCTCTCTCCCGTGGCATGTTTACTGCCTGAAATAAAAGGGTATATATCTCATACACCTCAAAATTCGGCCGAACTCCTTATTGTGTTCTACTTAGTAATTACACAATCGTTAACTCAGATTATCGTCTACTTCTATATGTTTGCTGAGAATTTTCTATGCTCTCTAGGTGCCCGGATATTAGGATGACACATTTGCTCTGAATATTGTCTATAGTCTAGGCGTCGGGTATTGGGATGATACAACAGCGTATAACAGTCTAGGTGTCCGGGATTTGAGTAACACATTTACTTTGCATATTATCTACAGAATGGTTGTCAGAGATTTGGATGACAAATTTATTTTGAATATTATCTACAGTCCAGGTGTCAGTGATTAGGTTGACACAATAGTATATACAGTCTTGGTGTCCATGTCTAGGATGACAACAGTATATATAATCTATGTGTCCGGAATTAGGATGACACATTTATATTGATTATTGTCATCAGTCTAGATGTCCGGAATTTGGATGACACATTATTGTATACGGTCTAAATGTCCGAGATTGGGATGACAAATATAATTTGAATATTATCTACAATCTCGGCGTCTGAAATTGGGATGACATAACAGCGCATACAGTCTAGGTTTCCGGGATTGGGGTGTCCGATACTAGGATTTCGCAATAGTATCTACAGCATAGGTGTCAGCGATTTGGATGACAAAATTATCTTGAATATTATATACAGCCTAGGTATCAGTGATAAGGTTGACACAATAGTATCTATAATCTAGGTGTCCAGAATTAGGATGACACCTTTACATTGACTCTTGCCCACAATCTAGGTGTCCAGAATTAGGATGACAAATTAGTGTCAATAGCCTAGTGTCCGTGATTAGTTTGACATAATAGTATCTATAATCTAGGTGTCCGGAATTTGGATGACGCATTTAATTTGAATATTATATACAGTCTATGTGACCGGAGGTAGGATGACACATTAGTATCTGCCATTTAGGTGTCCGTGATTAGGATGACACAATAATATCTATAATCTAGGTGTCTGGAATTAGGATGACGCATTTACATTTATTATCCTCCAAAGTCAATATGTCCGGAATTAAGATGATTCATTAGTGTATACGGTCTAAATACTGGATTGGGATGACACATTTAATTTGAATATTATCCACAGTCTAAGTGTCCGCAATTTGGATGACACAATCACTTTGAATATTGTCTACAGTCTTAGTGACAGGGATTTGGATGACACATTCACTTTGAATATTGTTTAAGTCACTCTAACATCCATATCACTGCAAAACACTTTAAACTAACTTTATCAGAACGTTTTCATGCTTCCCTCATGATTGTAAAACAGTTTCACGATTGGACAAAACGTCTGGCTAAATTTATTTCCCATACTGAAACAATTGTTGGAATTCATTTTCATAATCTAGTTCGGCAACTATTAAGTCACTAAAATTTCATCCCCGCCAAAATTTCTCTGAACTATTGGCGGCTAAATACCGTCTTGCGGTATGTCACACTTAAATACACTGAAATAATTTTACTGGAACATTTAATGCAGATATTGTTTTAACTGAAAAAAAATAAAAATTCTTCACCTTGACAAGATAAACCATCTGGAGAAAAATTAAATAAGTTTAAAATATGCCTGGGCTGTTAAACTTTCACTTCTCTGTAGGTATTCCAACAATTGTAATGACAAAAAAATGTATGTTTGTTGAGTCTGTTTCATTCACTCATCCGTGACTCGTCTTCTTTATTCCTTTATAACCCTTCACCTCAATCAATAATTGCTTCAGGACACATATTAGTTTTTACTCATTCATATATCATTTCAATATTCTTTGTAAGTTTCATCCGATGCAAAAAATAGTAAGTGTTTGTATTTGTTAAGGGAACGGCCATTCTATTTTGGAAGAGCGTACACCTAAGTAGTAATAGGGGTTACCGTAGCGTCAATGGGAATTAGCATTACAGACCCCCCCCCCCCCCGGGCCCGTATAGCGTCAAGAAATAAAAGCACACCCTGGGCCTGTATAGCGTCAATGGAAAATTGGGTAGAGTGACTAGCACACCCTGGGCCTGTATAGCGTCAATGGAAATTGGGTAGAGTGGCGACTAGTATACTGTGGGTCTGTATAGCGATAAGCGACAGGTGGCATGACGTCACACTAGTAACAATGTAGCAAAAAGAGAAGTACTGTGACGTCAGGCTACCTGAGAGAGGGCTATAGACAAACACGAATCAAGAGCGTTCGTGTTTTTAGTAGAGGAAGGGTTTTATATATATATTCGTTTAGGGTGGAGACAAAATGAAAATTAAGATCTTTTCGAGGCATTGGAAGTAGCCCTGAAAAGGGCCGTTGTTTGTTATGTTATGTTAACACCATTCCGTTACCATACAGGACATCGCATAGGTCTTCTTTTCTTCCTCAAATTTCTCAAAGTTTGTCTTAAACTGTGTCTCACTTCTGGTCCGTAGATGAGAGTCCGCTTAAGACAGCCTTGTCTTTCCACATAACATCTTCTTTTCCAAATAGTGGCACCGGTGATCCGGATGACAGTCCATTTTGTTTTCACATACATGGGTAAGTCCGTACGGAACAGCATCGAGGATACCAAAGTAGAGGATTCTACGTCGATCAACATCTTCTCTGTGACGAGAACAGGTGAAGGGAATGAAGTGAACCGCGTTTATTTATAGTGGAAGACCGGATCGAAACGGATTGAAAGGGTTCACCAATCCCAACACGCGTTACAAAATTCAGTCACTTCGCGGAGTCTGTCTTCCAATCCGAAGAGAGCTACCTGTGACGTCACATTTCCTATATAGGCACACTAGCGTCTGTGCGCAGTGAATCGATGCGGTATTGTTTTGTGAAACATGACGGAAGCTACGAAGACAGTGAATTGGGGTGCACCGGCTGTGGAGACGAGAAGTAATGGTATAGCAGCAGCTACCAAAGTGAACACAGTGCTACTTCCCGAAGAGGTTGATTTCAACTGGGATTTAGTAGATTTTTTATCTTCTTCCCAAGAATTTGTTCCGGTACCTGTACCTTCGCCACTTTCTCCTTCTTTACCACGTGTCGACGATTTTAAACAAAGACAGAAAGAAGAATTGGAGAAATTTTTACAGCAGCAGAAAGAAGCAGAGCAAGCATTTCTTCTTGAACAGCAACAGCGAGAAGAAGAAGAGGCAAGAAGGAAACGACAGGAAGAAGAAGCAGTAGAGAAGAAACAAAGTCTAGAAGAGAAGGAGAACAGCGAAAGTCAAACGGTCACGGTACTCTTGGACATTTTGGCCGAGTTAAGAAGTCTGAAACAAATGTATCAGACTTCTTTATTACGACCCAAGAGAAAAAGACCTTCCCGAGCAAAACAACCTAACCCTGTGACTACACAACAGATACCACCCCTAGTGATTTCTACTAAATCATTGACAGGAGCAAGTCCACAAGTAGGCCTTGGCCGTGGCAAAGGCTTAAAGCAGTTAAAGCGAACTGATTCTCGTTCCTGAGTTTGTTCTAAGGAAAAAAACAAACACTCAACAGTCCTTTTCAGGGCTACCCAATACTCTCGAAAAGAGGGACTATTCATTTTGCCAAAATCAATTAAAACTCAAAATCCCTTCTTTAACCCTATGATGTACGTGTTGTGAGTGTATGAGTGTAGGTCCTTATTATTTCTAAATAATGAAAACCAAGAGACACTTACGTTTTTTTTAGTTTGGTCTATTCTGTTACAAATTTTTTACAATTCAATATCACAACATAACACAACACAACACTTTTAAAAAAGTTCATAGATTTCTTCTGTGTCTTTTTTCTTTCACTCTCTCTGTTTTTTTCAATTTCTTCACTTTTACACTTTTTTTCCTCTTCTTCGTCTTCTTCTTCCTCACATTTTTCTCGTCTTCTTTTCTTTTCTGTCTTCTCTTTCTGAACGTGTCGGGGTTCTTCTTTTGTCGAGGTCACCTCTGTTTCTTCTTCCTCCTTTTCCTGCTCCTGTTGTTTCTTAGGGCACTCTGAAGACCAATGTCCTTTCTCTTGACAATGATAACAGGTATCTTGACTTTTGTTTCTTTTGACACTGGCCTTGCTTCTTTGACGGTCTGGACATTCTGTAGCCCAATGCCCTTTCTTTGACAGATATAGCAAGTATCTTGACTTTTATCTCGAAAGGAAGGAGAGTAGTCCGTTGGCTTGTCTGAAGAAAACTTTCTTATCACACCTCGCAATGCTCTAATCAGAAGTTCGATCTGTGTGGGTTCTTCCATTGTGCTGGTCGGCTTGAGAGCGAAATGAATACTGAGAGGGGAGTCACTAGCCCTTTATATATGCCCTGGTCTGACATAGATATATAGGGGTTCATGGTGTTTCACAGGTAGTCATTTGACTTTTTGCAGTCAAGATGAAACGATCGCATCATTTCGAAAAGAAAGAAGAAGAAAGTAAGAGGCAGAAACGTGATTTATCGCCTCGCACAGTAGTTGAAGTCTTGGCACAAATTCATGCCAGCGATTTTGAAGATGAGATGAGTGAACCAGAATCGAAGCCTAAAGAGTCTACACCAAATCAAAGTTCATTACCATCAGTAAACCCTGAAAAGTACTACCATATTCGGGAGACGGACAAACGCTCTTCCAGAAAATTTAGAACCACGGCCTACACGTACGCGGTGAAGTTTAAAGATTTCAAGTCTGACGTACCCTTGGAAAAAGCAGAAGGGTTCATCACCGATGTGTGGGATTCTTTGTTAACCACATTAAAACGGTAATGTCAAGCCAAAGAAGACGATCGCTTGAGACGTTCTATTCATCACGACAATTTGAAGTCTCCCGTTTGGATCGAGTTTAGCAGTCCAACAGAATTGACACCTTCCAAAATCATGGACAAGATTCAACACGTACAACAATCCAATGACAAATTTCACATCACGGACGGAAAAGCGACACTGTACATGACCCACGTGTCTCTTCCCCAAAGGACAGGTAAAAAAAAGTTGATGTTGGTAGACAACTTGCGTAACCTCAAGCGTAGCCTCGTCCAAATTAACAATCCAAAAGACAAGATGTGTTTAGCCCGTGCCATCGTGGTGGGACAAACGTATGCCGACAAGAACGATACGGTAGAATGGAAAAGAGCCTGGAAAACTATTCAACAGTCGGACCGAGCCAAACAACGAAAAGAAGCAGAACTCCTGTTACAGAAAGCGGGGTTAGCTAAAGACACACCCTGTGGCATTCCTGAAATGCAAAAGTTGCAAGACGTCTTGGCTCCACGTTACACCTTGAAAGTTCACCCTCAAGAAGTGCGCGGACCTCTGTTGTTTCGAGGTCAAGATTTTAAAGACGGAATATACATTCACGTCTATCATCACGATGAACATTTTGATGCCATTACCAGTATCACTGCATTCCTGGGATACAGTTATTACTGTGAGAAATGTGACTATGGCTATAACAATCGAGAGCAACATAAGCATTGTGGATCGAAATGCTCAGGATGTTTAGCTTCTACACCCTGTCTGGACGAAGGACAAGAACGAGTGCATTGCTCTGTTTGTCAGCGCACGTTTGTCAGTCCTGCCTGTTACCAACAACACCTAAAGACGCAAGGTTCACAGCAGAACTGTGCTTGTCAGCTCTTGAGATTGTGCCCTACTTGTGGACAAGGCATACGTACCAATAGTGTTAAGTTACACATTTGTCGAGGAAAGAAACGATGTCACATTTGTCGCCAAATCGTGGACTTGGAACACCAATGCTACATTCAAAAATAACATTCTAAACATGAAGAAGAAGAAGATAATGACCAGAAGAAGAAAGGGAATTTCATCTTTTTCGATTTTGAATGCATGCAAGAGACTGGTATTCACATTCCTAATTTCTGCGTGGCTCACCGAGCGTGCGAGAAGTGTATCCAAGAGCCTATCTTGGCTCATTGCCCTCACTGCAGCAAGATTCCTGGAGGACGTGAAAAAATCTTTCGGGGATCGAACACACTGGCCGATTTTGCCCAATGGATCTTAAACCCTATCGACGAGACGTGGAGCCAAGAAGATATCGAACGTTATGGAGATTGTCATCGCCATGCCACGGTGATGGCTCACAATCTCTCGGGATACGATGGACAATTTCTGTTGAGATACTATACGGAACAAAGTACCGAACGTCCGAAAGTAACTTTGAACAG
>JAECUM010022658.1:0-46305 GCA_016617855.1 Megalonaias nervosa | reverse complement strand
TATGTATGAATATATGTATATCACTTTAAAATTGCCATTAAAGATGGAACAAGTGCCATGTTTTATAGTAAATATACAAGACGTGACACTCCAATACAAAAACACAGCCCCAGGAATGATCTACCAGACATAATAGTGGTGTTGATCGCTCAGGTAAAGACCTAAGCCATGACTTTGAAGTAATATATATTAATGTGGTATTATGAATTAATCCTGGTGACTTTTACCAAGAATATTGGACATGTCCTATTGTTATTAATACAACTGGGGCTAATCCAAGCTAATCAAATTCTTTCTTCTTGTTCCATAAATAAGACTAGACCCCAAGACAGATAATATATGTTTTATGTTATCTCGTAGATCAGTAAGATGCTTGAACACGAAGAGAATATGGACTAGCTATGGAGATTTCAAATGACATTAAGTGTGCAAGCACAGGAAGAAAAAAAACCCCCATCAAACTTAACATAGTGACACTAAGAAATGTAAAGCAATGCGCATGTATTAAGGTGGCTATCATTCCCAATATTGGTCAGATTATGTTCCACCATTTACAGGCTAAATCACCATGTAAGGTGAAACTGCTACCATAAAGTTTAAGGCAATATGGGGAGGGTGAGGTTTGATCATTTGCGCAACAATTAGTTTCTAATATTATACAGGCAGGCTAAATGGCACAGTACTAAATTAAAAGACTACCGTAAGTAAGCCCATCCATGATGAAAATAACATTTTAGGATATTTCAAGTGTATACATCCTATCATGTACCTGACGGATCAACTATACGTACAGTTAGGTCCTATATCATCAACAAAATGTGAAATTCTGATCCCAGATCTTGTAAACAAAGATGAACGTTTGCTTATGTGGAACATGTTTAATGTTCTTATTAATATCAGTTCTTCAAGTTGAAACAAATGATCTGTTGGAACATTTCCGAGAGTGTCAGTTAACAATTATTGAGTGTGAATGGTTAATTAAAATGAGGTATCAGTTTATGCTACAATACCACAGTCAATCAATGTCTCAACCATAGTTAGAAAAAGAAAGAATGTACTTTGTGTTTACTTACGTCATTTTGCGGTTTTTATCCTTTGACGTATATTTATTTTCACGTTTCTTTGACAGTTTAAAATGGTTTTGTAGACAGATTAAATGGGCTGTACTAAATAGTCTTCAAGTCTTCCTCTTATTACGTACCATGGAAATATGTCTACAGTATAAGACATACGTGTTACTCATGCGTGTTACTGATGTATCACATCAAAATATGTACATGCATTAACTGCTCGAAACCCATAAGTAGTTTACATGACCTGCAGGTACAATATCAACTAGGAAGGTGTCATCATGCTCCATTTTGACTAATAAAGATACTTTTTTTCTGACAGAATTTGAAAATATATCTTCCATTTAAATTTTGTTGTAAAACTTTTAAAGAAAAGATTTAAAATAAGTGATGGTTTAATACTGCACTTATGCAACAAGTTGAATAATTTGCAGCATTTGCGAGCATTCATACATTTGAGATTTTCTTTTTATAACAAAGTTTTTTAAAATATAAAGAGTCTAGAACTTAGAGGAGCAAATGAATTCCGGCACTTCATTTAATTCTGTCTCAGACCCTACACCCTTCAATTATTGCGCACGGAATAAAAACGAGTTGAGGGAATATTGGACAATTCCATAACGATGACCATTAACATTTAGAAGTTGTTTTGTTTTACAAGTTAAAATTAAAAGATAAACTTCCCTTCCATATCAACAGAAAAGTTTTCAAACTATTTCTGATATAAATTCCTGTATGATGTCTCACAGTTTATTCGGATCAGGTTTGCTAGAGTAGTTGAGGCGCCACATCAATGGATTTCGATGAAACCGATTACGACGCCTACATCGAAAGGGTGTTGATCCAGTTAAAGACATTCACAAAAGATGCAGTATTGGATACAGCAGAAAAAATTGGCATTCGAGTTGTGTTATATTCCTCTGAAGGGATGATTACTTGATGAAGAAATTTAGAGGACTATATTATCCGGTGCTGATTTACATTCATACGGGTCCAGTGATTCCCAGAATTGAATGATTTTGTGATCGGATATTTGTGGTTGGGTAACATTCTGACTGTTCGGAGACCAGTATATTGTGGACATTATGAGTTTCTTAACTCTTGTAAGTTGCCATTTAAAAAAACAAAAAACATTTGTCCTCGGTGTGGGGTACCAAATTGATACCGAGTTGTAGCAGTAATGTTAAAGAGTAATGTTTACATTACGATAGGCTGCCGGGCGTTTATCTTTTAAACTCAGTATGTTAGTGTTGGACAGAGTGATGGATTTTCTTTCGGTTTTCATTAACAATATCAATTTTTAAAATCTAATTCACCAATTTCAGCTATTGCATCTACTTTATCAAATGTTTTAAAAATTTTGTCGTCTATTTTTTTTAACGTATATTACCTTATTTTGTGGATTTTTAAGATTGAAACAAAAGAATCTATTTTTTGCTGATCATCTAAGATAAAAACAACTGGCATTATTGTTTATTGTTAGATAAAATTTTACACAACTTCATTACCTACTGTTAGCGTTTCAACTGTGGATATCAGAAATATTTCATCATGATGATGGTAAAGACAGAACTTTATTCTGCCGCTTACCCAAAGACGACATTCGAACAAATCTTTCATTGCTATTTTATTATTTTTTGTCAATAGAAAATACTTTTGACTGATCAAGATCAATGGTAAGTTTAGTATATTTTTGTTCATTAATCGGATCATGGAAGTTATTAAATTTCGCTGACAATTGCTGACTTAATTTCTCAAGATAATTGAAATACTCGCTGTTGCCACATCTAACAAGTGAAAGTTATAGCTTATCACGTCCGCTGAAACATATTCCTGAAGTTTCATTGTTAATTTCAACTGTCAACTGTTTACCGTCGATCATCAAATATTTAATCTTGCAATTGCTGCTATTTGTCACTGTTATTTTTCGAACATTATTTTTATATTTTAGATAAAATTTCATACCCTAGTCGGAAAAGAAAATATCAAGTATAGATTTGTCATTAGATTTATCGTCAACGACTTCGTCAGTGTCAAGTATAGATTTGTCGTCAACGCCTTTATAATGGCCAAATGCAAACGCATCTATTCCGTTTTCATAATAACGTTTGTCATCAAAATTACTTAATCCACGTTTGAAAATAACATCTGTGTTCAAGTTATGATGATTTGTTCGAATAGCCATTGCTCTTATAAAACTAACACTTCCATCAAGCCCATATTTAAAATCATCAAACCCAATAAATTATTTAACGTACCCGCGCTGTATTCCTTTTGCTTTTTTGTTATTTTATTGTTATCCAACAACACGGCGTACATTTTACTACGCAATCCAATAAAATATTTGATAATGAACGAATTCATTTCGTCTTTAAACATACCAGTAACATTTCTGTTTCTATCATCATAAAATTTGCTATTACGTGGATAATCGGAAAGGTCAAATAGATGTTTGTTATCAAAGATATCCTGATAGATATCGTCGACGCCATCTATTTCATAGACAAGCGAGTCAGTATCGGCAAACAATAATTTACTTGACGGCCACTGTTTCTTAACAAAATTATAATGAAAATCGTACATGAGCCATTTAGACAAATCAAGTACAGAAGCTCCAACGTAAATCGGCTTATTCAGTTTCAAATTTGTTTTTCTTCCTTGTATAGCGACAAGATTTTCATTAAAAATTTTCATTCTGGCAAAATCATCATCTGACACAAGTTTGTTTCGGCTGTTGATATCATTGATGACTTCGATGTTTACTTGCTTTCTAATGTTTTCTATCATTCTCCCAAAGACAGAGTTGTTCATAAGCTTAAAGAAGTCTTTCTCGAAATCAGTTTTCGCTAAAGCTCTCCTTGTATTTGAATAAATGTACCCTTTCATCCACAGCGATTGATTAAATTTTAACACATGATAAACTTTTCTCAACATAAGACCAGCATCTACGGCTTGTTTTAAGTTTTTGTAATGCAAAACAGAATTTCCTTGTCAAGTAAATTTGGAACGAGCTTACTTACCATAGAATTTATTTTCGGTGATGCCATTGCTTGTTGTTCCTGAGATAACAAACTATAGTCGATTATCATCGATTCCGCACAGAACGGATAATCGTTGTGTAAACCGTGCAACGAAGTAGGATAATGAAGACCTACTTCAACAAAATAAGAAATATCATCAGGTATCTTTTTTTCTGTTTCTTTTAAAAATTGGTCAGGTGTAATCCAACGAAATCCACCATAAGGGATTGGTTCCGACATTGCATAACCATAAAGGTTATTATCGTCAAGATAAATAATGTACTTCGATGGAAGCTCAGGATCATAGTTTTTCATGTATTTGATGTTTGCCTCAAATGTTTCTTTGTTATTACGCTAATGCCGCCTCTGATACCTTTCTCGATAAAGTTGAACATGTCAACGTCTGTTAGTAATTCTAACTTTACCTTGCTGAACTTTAACAGAGCATCCCACGATAAAACAGGAGCAGAATAATACCAACAGGGATCAAGTCCGAAATTGTTATAGCTCACTTTTCGAAAACTCTCAAATACATCAGCTAGCAATAATACATCAGTTTTCAGATACAGATCATGATAATCACCAAGTGTCTTGCAATAAAATTCTTTCCAAATTTATTGCGCATATTTGTACTCGTCATCAGTTATATTTTTATATTTTTAGCTGCGAATAAAATTTATCTTTCTCAGGTAAAGAAGTTTCATCAAATTTACTCCAATCATCGAGAAATTCGTAAGGAAATACTCCTTTTTTTTTGTTAACAAGCTTGCTTTATCACCAAAACAATCTTGTAAATTATACAAGTCATTACAACCTTTTACAAGCTCGTCTAATGATGTCTTCATAAATTGTAGGCTCTCAATAAAACGCAACTTACCTAAAGTAACCGACGTATACTTTTCAAAATTATTTGGAATACACTTGATCACGTTATCAAGTTTGTAACGAGACTTTATTTCAGGATCACCAAAAAGCGTCTAAGATAATATGACTGTCATATCCTCGGAAATTGTGAAGAACAGCAGAATAAAATCTGGAGCATGAAACTTTAGATTACACTTGTCGTGAGCCGCTCCACGATATTGTCCTGTGAAATGACAATGATCATGTACTTTTTTATTACCAGGCGCTGGATCAAACGCTCGTTCACAAATATGACAAAATTCTGCTTGCTCCTGATCAATTTCCTGCTGAATCGTTAATTTTACCATTGGAACAATTCTTTTTAAAAAATTTGAAATAGCATCAACTTTGCCTATCAACTGCTTGAGAAGCCAAACAGCTGGATTAGGACCACGATATATTTTAACCGGTTTAGATAAACTCGGATCAACGAAACAAGCTAACTTTTACGCGACTCCGCATGGAATATGATTTTGAGTTTTTCTTGTATTTGATTTATTAGGATTATTTTCTGCTCCAAGTACAAGCTGAAGTAAACACTCGAAATCAACGTAGATAACGAAAGGAACTTTTAATTTATGTTTGTGGTTAACAAACCGCAGATGTTTTTTCTTTTTCGCCTGGCACTGTTATTCGTTGTACTTCCGAACAATATTGTAGATGCTTTTGTAGTTTTTCATCGTCAGAGTAACCGTGCAAACCGCGACAACAAATGGGATTTTTGGTTTTAACTTTGTTTTATTGTCATCCGACAAACCCGTTAAAGTTTTTGATCCATACGTAATGAGTTTTATAAAACATCAAGTTTATTGTTGATTGTGAGGCTGTTTCAGAAATATACCTCGGATAGACGTTTTCAAGCTCGTCAAGGCCAAATACGTTGACAGAATTATTGTTTTGCCTTTTAAACTTTGACATTAGATTTTCTGCAACGGAGAAGTCAATACAAGTAAAATTTAATTTTAGAACATAACTGAAATACTTGTCAACACGATCGGCGCTTTTTTCTGCTGGAAACATTGCAGAAAGAATAGCCCACTGAAAGCATTTGTTATTAAAGTTTTTGACGTTGATGCAGCGCTTTTTGTTTTTTATTTTCTGCGACAGGTCAATATATGAACTACCGCGTAATACGTTATACTTCATCGTGTGAAAAACATTTTTAATGATTATCTCAAACTTCCAACCTGATCCTGATTCAGCGAATTCCTCTATTTTCTTCCAAATTTCCTGATGGCAATGAAACATTAGTTCCAGGCAAAACACGCTTGGATTTTGTGTTAAAGAAAGGATCTGCAATTTCTTCGTTGACGACGTAGTCGTTAACATCATCTCCAGAAACGTATACTTTTGAAAATATAACGTGGTACTGCACTTGGATTTTCAAACCCTTATGCAAATCGAGCCCACGTTTTATAGTTGGTTCTAACAAATGAAAATGATTTGTCGAGGTAAAACTTGCCAGAACGATTTGTTTATCAAATAGATAGGTATTGTCAAACCCGGCAAAAGCGGTAGCTATTTTTGTAGGTTCTCCTATAAGGCTCTTTTATTGCGATATCACGGAACTTTAGCATTATTATATACTATATTTGATCAAATGTTTAATTAAACAAACAGATTGCTTATTACAATAATGACACAAAATTTAATGGTAAACGCAAACGTACAGGAGTACTACTACGTACATCCCAGCCACAACCTGTACGCGGGAAATATGTTAGGATCAGTAATACACATCAAATACGGAGAACCGCTTGGTAAAGGAACTTCAACGGATTATAAGATTAGCGTAAAATCGGAAGGAGATACAACGAGAACGGAAATGCTAAGAAAAAATTTCATCTACTTGTTGTTTTGGGGAGATATTCCAGAAGGACAGCGAGTTTATCACGTTAACGGTTCGATATATGATGATAACATTGGAAACCTTGGTTTACAAGACGAATATCAACCTCATCCAGTATCTGATCTTTATGAACCCTCTGACAAAGCAATTATTTGAAACTGTAAAACTAAAAAGTATTGGGTAATTTGCCACTTAGCGGATATTTGCTTGTGGTTGTTCGTAGAAATGAAACATGTTTTGTTGGTAATTATAGCCACAGGTTTGTGTTTGAAGTTTTTTGACTAACCAATTCCGCAGGATATTTATCTGAGGCTTGTGATTAATCATATCAACAACATCAAGACGGATAATCGACTGGAAAACCTTGAGCTGGTTACTCAGAAGGAAACTTAAAAAGGTAAGAAGGTAATCAAGATTTTAGTAAAGTTTAACCTTGAAACAAGCGAAGAAATGAAGTTGCCTTCAGTGTCAGCTGCGGCAAGATATTTTAGCATTAATTCTAGTCTAGTAAAGTTTGTTGCAGATGGCATAACAAGATCAACGTTTTCTAAGAAATATAATGCTAGTATCTTCTTCAGATACGATGATAATTAAGCTTTATACAGTATTCTGTATAGTTCTTCTCGTGTAATACAATTATGACACCACGGCATTATCAAGCTTCTATCATAAACAAAGTCAAGAACTGCACCTTCTCGCAGTTTCATTTTTTTGTTGCCGCTGTAAGAAGAATTTTGTAATTTTTTTTCGTTGGTTAATATTAGACTGACGGAAATATTTTTTTTTTTGTCTGGCTCTGAGAAATATGTCCTTATCACATGCTCAAATTCAACACGATTAATGATCGTTGCTTTTTCATGATATCTTATTTCTGGGTATATTATTTTAATAAATCAGATGAAAGTAATTACAATATGATCATGCTTGAAAGACTTGCTCTTATTTACCACACACCAAATGAAGTTGTTGAAAAAAAATCATCCCGGCCAGAGCCAGAAAAAACATTGACGACTTTGTCGTTGACCACGATGACGATAATGATTAGAGCAAGATTGTGACTGTTGTCGAAAAGAAATCATACGGTAGATAAACAATTGGCAGATATGATGTCAGATATCACATTGCAAAAAATATTGAAATTCGATTTTACGGTTGCGGCGAATCAATTGTTCTGGCAGTTGATAAAGCCGTTTCAACACTACAAAACCTGGTCGTAAAAAGTATCAAATTCGATTTTATATTCGTCAAGATCTTCAACCTGATGCCGCTAGCGCCAGATCGAAAACAGTGTTTAATATCGTTGTGTAATCCTGTAAGATGCAGATCAGTCTTACTCAAATACGAGGAAATTTACAAAAACATCATTTCGCAATACTGCTAGTTGGTATCCAACTATTAAATTTATCGCTGTAACCGCGCCATTTGACAAGGCTTTTATTTTTACCACGTTTTCGGATTACTTTTTCGATAACAAATACATCTTATTCAGATTTATGTAATTCCTCTTCGTATAAACTGCCGATTACTGGTTTTCCTGCTAGATTTTTTAGCGCGTACGTTACAGGAATTGTCATTAAAACTTTGTCTATGACAAATACTTCTTCAGTCCCGTTTGAGGTAAATCTTTTTTCAAATACTTTTTTTGTCAGAGAAATTCTGACTTTGTCTTAAATTTATGTCGCCGATACATATTTTCGTTTGCGTCGTTTCGTGACATTTTGATAGTTTTATGTTTCGTGCTGTTATAGTCGGATATACTCTGCGGAAGATCATCAATATATCTGTTTGTGTTTTTTTCGTTGAAAGATGTTTGTATATACTCTTGTTCAGTGTACGATTAAATCGTTCCACGATGATGCTCTTTCCCTCGTTTCTGGTAACATACTTTTAATGTTATTTTGCTCCAAAAACTGTTCAAATTTATTATTGAAAAACTCTGCTCCGTGGTCAGTCCAAATTTTATTTGGTTTCTCTTACTGCTAACAATAATTTGTTTTAGTGCATCAGTTATTGATGTTCCTGTTTTATCTGTAACAGGTATACTAAACGCATGTTTGCTAATAACATCGATAACGTTTAACAAGTATTTCTTGTTATCATTACACTGAGCAAGATTCGGTGTATCTACTAGATCTATTGCCCAGATATCATCAACGGCATTCGCAACAACCTTACGTCGCAGAAACTGTTTTTTTTTTTTTGGTTTTTTTTAGGTCTGTGTGATTCAGCTGCAAGCGTCTTCATCGCAAACTCCTGCTCTCGACTGAGACGGGCTTTCTAAGCCCGAGTTTATATTTTGTTCCAGTTAATCCTTGCACTAGCTTTCTGTCAATACGTTCTCACAGGCCGCTCGGCTTCATGTCATGAAGCTCGTTTAGCATTGTTTTATCACAACCTGCTTTATCTTGTTTATTGTCCCGATAACAGATGTCGTGACGCATTGCTATCGCATCAACTTGATTGTAAGGTTCTTGTCCAGGCAGTGGATTGTCGTTCTCGTCCAACTGTTTATCTAGAGGATTATAAGACCGGTATATCTTTGGTCAGGCAATGTCCAGCCGCCACGTGGTTTTGGTAATTTACCAATAGGTTTGTGGATGTCAGTGCCGGCGCCAATTACTTCTCGGTGATTGCAGGATTTACAATACGTAACAATTTTATCTTGTTCGATACAAAGATCCTTGTCACAGTTACAATTACATGTCGCACTTTTCATTTTTCAAATATTTTTTGTCGGATAAATTTTGTTTAATCATTGACTAGAATAACTTTATCATTGCCTGACGTTGTCAGGAGAATGATATCAACGCCTTCACCCAGAGACTTTATCGCAGGCGCTATCACCAGTGACTCTGTTTGTTTGAGGTACATACTTTTCTTTCTGCCGCAAATAGTACAGATACTTTTTAACATCATTCTGTTTTTTTTTTTTTGTTTTAATCTGTTACCTCGTCCGTGTTGGATGTTTTAGTTTTGCACTTGAGACAATATCTTGTCATTTTTATATTTGATTGTCACACAAAATTAATCGCCAGGTTATCATTGTCCGTACTCGGGTATTTGTCAAACTGTAAAATAAACCTGAGAAAATTACAATTGGAGTTCTTTGAACTCGTTGACATCTGCCGGACAAACATTACACAACAGTATCCACAACAGACTTTGCAACTGGCTGTAGTTGGTTAGAAGAATATTTGATTTCTTTGTGTTTTTGTCTGATATATTTCTTGATGACATCACTTGCAGGAAGTCCAAACGAATCAAAATAATTGTCATTGTAAATAGCTATCCAGTGAGTGTCGGATCCATCATTGAAATCTTGTATATTAATTTCATACGAGCCACATACTGGTGGTCTGCATAATTCATCTTTGGAATATACTCCGTGAAAACTTTTAACTGATTTTAGTTTATGAAGTATATCGAAATGGCTTAATGCAGGCGACTTTAGCATCTTGTTCCCGGCAAAATTTATCCCCCTGCCGATTCCTAGCAGAGTTGGCAGTAGACTGCCGGTTAGCCCTGCTAAAAGTGGAACGAAAAGAATAATTCCTCCTTGTTTCATTTTTCGCGTTGTTGACCTCGATGAACGCTTTGTGTTTGTTGACATTCTCTTTTTTGTGGTTGTCTTTTTTTTAGTTGACCGTTTTGCTGTTGCCATTTTTAGTTTATTTACTAGACAAAACTAAAGTTCAAAGAAGTCAAGTTCGAAAACCAGAACTTCAACTTCGACTATACAATTTGTTTGATACCGTCTCTGGACACTGCTTTTTAGTTGCTTCTGATACTGCTCCTGATGCTGCTGCTAGTTCTAGTGTCCCTAGCACAGGTGTTAATTTTGGTAATACAGTTCTGGTATCGTTGCAAATGCTGGTCCAAGAAAGCCGCCATCGTCCGCATAGCATTTCGCCATCGCCATTATTTGCGCAACAGACAGGTTAAGAATAAACGGTTTACCTCGATTAAGTTTATTGATTTGCTGTTGCGTTAACATTAGTTTGATTGCTGTTTTATTATCACTAGCGCCTGGCGTATAGCTACTGCTGTTGATAATATTTTAACTTGACTTTGAGTCACGTATATTTCTTTGGTAGTGTATTTGGTTGTCATTATACTTGTTTGTCATACAATATTCAAACCGTTTGCTAAACAATATTTAAACCGTTTGCTAGACAGTATTAAAATCGTTTATTAGACAATTTTTTAAACCGTTCACACTTGGACAGTCATTCTGCCATTGGTTGAGTCAATTGTCAGGAATCTGTCACTGACAACTAGCGCATATGCATTAATCGGGTTAGCTGGAACCGAACCAAGAGTCCAAGTAACTTCAATATCAGCGGTTGATCCGATAGCACGTTCAGAATGCTTTGATACGTCAAAATTAAAGATCGGGTAAAGGTTTCTAAACTCCTCCATTGATATTTGACTTCCTCTATCCGCGTCTTGTTATTTTTGCATTGCTTCCATCAGGTACATATACGCTCGAGTACCGTTTCTAGTTTCGTCATCGGCAAAGTTACATTCGATTGCTCGTTCAGGATACTGTTTCGAGTTGATTCTAGCAAAGATTCGTCTGACATCAGCGTTATCAAATACGTCGTTGTTTTGCTCTTTTAATCATTACGTCGTTGTTGTTGTTGTTGAAACACAACAAACAAATGTCTTGGCAATTGTTTGCTGGGCGCTGTTGCAATACGCCACGTGTAATCAGTTGTGTTAGGAATTGCTGTTTGACATATTTTGTTTTGCTGCAACAACTCGCGGCGTCCTCAGTCGAGTCTATAAATTGAAAACTGTCCTTCAGCTACTCCACCTGCATGAATTATATAATCGTTTTGTTCTGCATGATCAAAAACAAGTGTGTGTTTTAGGCGGGATTGGCAATTAGATTATTGTCGTTTGCACCAGCTGCACCAGTACCAGTACGAAATTCGCTTGAGATAGCAACTCCAGATCCAGTATCTTTAAACCACATCATGTTTGTGACCACCGATCTGGAATAAACATCGCTGAGCGAGACAATATTTAGAATTGTGCTTGGTACAGGCAAGTGCATTGAAATATCTTCCATGGTTTGATTAGCCAGCTGGTATCGTGCGCTTCTAAATAAGCTCAACCGTTATTGAGAAGTAAAATTTCTGCACCAGCTGCGATATCACAAGCGACTGCGGTTAGTACTTGACCACGCACTTCTAACACCGCTTTATGCGGCAATAGAAACACATATTCGTCTCTGGTATTAAGCGTGCGGACACCGGCTTTATTTGGTTCGTTTGAGTTTTCGTCGAGATACTCGACATAATCAGATTCTGTTGCGACGTCGTCGGTATCAAATTCTTCGGTAAGATCAAGATAATTTTTAAATGACATTTTATTTGTAATCACCATACAAAATTAATGTTGGAGTTATTTGAGTTTTTAAAACAGTCAATATTAGTTGGACTAAAAAGCAGCAATGCCAAGATTGGGTCTTGTTTTCTTTACAAGTTTGCGTATTACCTCTTCGCCGCAAGGTGATAACAATTTCTTTTGTTGTAGCTATCATTGCTTGCTTTGTATCTTTTGTTGGTACTATGCTTGAAATTACTTGTGATATTTCCTGCGCGGACGGCAACAATCCACGTTGTGGATCGCCTTTAATTTTATCAGCGATCTTTTGTGACTTCGGTGCCGGCTGCAGATGCAGCAGCTGTCGCAAAAGCTTTTGATGCGTCAGTTGCAATTGGTGCTACTTTATGCGCGATTCCTGGTATGTTCTCGACCATCTTTGAAAAGATATTTCCAAAATATCCACCCACAAGTTTTCTTCGGTAATATCTGTTTGCTTCATCGTTTTTACATCTGTTAGTTCTACAAAATTCATCTCGATAGTCTAACCAACTTTGTTTTGTAAACTTCGTTTGACTGTATGCTAGAAAATTTGTCTTACTGTAGAGCTGGCAGGTGTAAATAATACGTAACAATTTCGTTGTTAAGATCCAACTGTTGCCCGGACTAATCAGTCAGTTGCTTTGTTATGCTTATTATCTGTGTTTCGAAGTTAACAGGATAATATATTATTTGTCGCGGATTAACTAGCATAACGATCCTGGTGGAACATCTGGCGAAAAACTATAGATCGTTTGTCCTTGGCTACCCTTGGTTGAGTAAGATCATGATGCAATAGAGCAATTTATTAAAATTGTGTTTACTTGTGTTATGTTAACTGGGACGTCTCCATCGTAGGATACAGTTTGTTCTAAAACTGACACGTATTGTTGATTTTTAAAGCCTAATAAAGACGCAATACTAGTTGCTAGTGAAAAATCGATTAACAGATTGTTTTTTAAGGCGATCCTAGCACGTAGCGCGTTATAGTTTGGAGTCAACTCAAAATTGTCTGCGACTCCTCCATTCTTTGTGATTAGTTCCTTGATCGTTTTATTAAGGTCTGTAACGTTATAAGCGCCTTGCGGTATCTTAAACGATGTCCAAGCGCCCGGATTACACGTAACTCATCGTTGATGCCTGTTTTTACGTTGGCCATTGCATGTCATGCTGTAGCAGAAATTAATCCGATTTCGTATTGTCGATTAGGGTCAAGTTGTATTGGTTGACTATAATTGACTAAAAACTTTGCACTGTCGTTGGCGCTCGATGAAGAATCAAGTAATAACGTTGTTGATATCATTTTTATTTTTTTATCGCCTGACAAAATCATCAACCAACTAAGTCAGAAGATGTTAGTAATCCGTTTGATCGAAGATGATCGAGTATATCAACTATTTCGTTGTCGATTTCCGTTCTTGCGTTACCAGCTTCTTTTGATGATATCAGTAACATCAGTTTGTCAAACATTTCTGTGGTTGATGTAAATACTCGAACGGCGGCATCGCCATAGCTACTTCTTTCTTCTTCTCGATCTTCGTCAAGAATGTTTGCTAGGCTACTTAATTTATTTCTATGGTTGGTAAAACCTTCTTCATTAGCCAATGTATTGCTAATAACTTTAAGGTAAAGATCGGCATTAATACCATGTCAATAATTGTTAACAAAACTAGTAATCCTATCTTGATTTCTTGATCTGAAATTTCCTCAGCATTATCTGCAGTTTCAGTTCGTATTTTTTCCTAACGTTTTTTTAGTTTATCTTCTGTCCAAGCATTTCTGATGTCAGAAACTTTTTTCCGGTAAAATTGTTTTTATCAAACAATCGTACTCATGATCTTTTATTTTATCGTATAATTTACTAAGCCAAACATCTATTATTCTTCTGCGTTCAATTTCTTTTTCTTGCTCTATTTGTTTAATTCTTTCTTCGTCAAATATTTCAAGTATTTTTTTTTTATTGTTCGGCTTGTTCCATAATGTTTTAGACAGCAGTTTCTGTTTCCACTTTTTGTTTCTCTCGGAGTAAACCTAACAAACCTTTTTCCTTCTGTTTCTTTAGCTCGTCTTCCGATAACGCAGATATATCTGGTTGTTTACCAAGTACAGCCTCGGTAAACGGCTTTAAAACTTTAGCAGCTTATTCTTCAGCTTGAACTTGTCATTGACGTTCTTCCTGTACTCGCTTCTTAAGAGCTGCTCGCGTCGGAGCAAATTTCTTTAGCAAATCAATTTTTTGCATGTCCATTGTTATTCAATATGTTTCACAAAATTTTGTCTTACAGTCGGTGACTCATGTCAAAGAAATCGATTAATACAGCAACGGAACATTTTCTTTGGATCACGTGCTAGCTTATCAAATAAGTAAAAGTTATATTTGTCTTTGGCTGCTTGATGATATAGCTCAATAAACTTATCTTTGGTTACATCACCGCATTGCTAGTTTGCAATATTCCTCAAATCAAAATTGACCAATCCAGAAAAAGTATAAAACAACCTGTAATTCGCCGAATCAACCTCTCAAAGTTATAAAACCCCTGCGCAAGATAAACAACATTACACCTTTTTTTACACGACAATGAAAAATATGATCGTATTTTGTTCATCTCAGCGGAATATCGTCAAATACAATTATTTTATGCTGTGTCGAATCAAGTTCGTTTACAGGAATCAGATCTTCCGGTTGCTTGATTAAAAATATGTCTTCACCAACATTAAGTTCATCGCGAAGTTTATTGTTGTAATCGCTTAATAGCTCATATTTATCCTGTTGTGGATTAATTATGTATATGTATACCCGATCGTAGTTAAAGTTGTCGCTGAGCAAAAGATTTAGTAAAAGATTTGTTTTGCTGATCCTGTATGACCAATAATAAGGTAATGACAGTCTGGTAGATCGTTGTTATGTTTGTGCTTGACTAATCTCTCGGTATCAAAATTTAGTATTGACATTGTTATACTTGTTGACACATAAATTTTGTCAGGCGATAAAAATAAACAGGAGTTCTTACACAAAATTCGGAACAACACTAACCGGATCGGTTTCTGCCGACACAACTGTAAAAATATACGGTAAAGTTGATCCATCCGCGTTTGTTAAAAAATCCGGCGATACAATGACAAGAAACTTATCTATGTCAAATCGATGAGTGATCGATCTTGAAACATTATATCCGCCAGTAAACGTGAATAACACACAAGCGGTAAGTTATGCTCAGCTAAAAGTTGTAGATGACAGCAAGCTTGATAAAACCGGCGGAACAGTAACTGGAAACATTGATACGTCAAGTAGAAATATTATTAGGTTGGAAACTGCATATCCGCCTGCAAATTTGGTTCAAAGTCAAGCAGTAAGTTATCTGCAGTTGAAATACGTAGATGGCAACAAGCTTCATAAGACAGGTGGTATAGTGACTGGAGACATTGATATGTCTGGCAAAAAGATTATTGGACTAGAACAAGATTTTCCACTAGCTTTGCCAAATACAAATCAAGCAGCAAGTTACAATCAAGTAAAATCTGTATATAATGCCGTGATAAAGAAAACCGGCGACACAACGAACGGCAATTTAACTTTGTTAAGCAACGCAAACGTAGCTGGACTTTCAATAAATTCACCATCGGATGATGGCAAAGTTATGTTCAGTTAAAAGACGCACTTACTCCGTATTTGAAACTAGCTGGCGGATCAATGACAGGTTCGACTGATATGGGCGGTAAGTTAATATACAATACACAACTTGAAAACACAACATTGGCTAACGATGATTGGCTGGTAAATGTTAGATTTGTCAAAAGCAATTTCGTTAAACTAAACGGTGATACAATGTCTGGAACGTTAGACATGGGGCTAACAAAAGAACGTCAACGTTTATTCCGGTTAATCCGGCTGATTTAGCAAACAAAGCTTACGTTGACCCTGTTTCCAGCGCCAACGGCGCCGGTGGTATAAAACAAATCCAAAACAATGTCGGGATATATTCCAACTCTTATCGACTCGACAAACAACAGACGACTTGGATTTGTAGTAACTCATCACAATCACAATATCCAGGAAATAATACAAACTATGCTGTTCTTTTTAGTTCTGTCGCTATTGGTGGAAAAAATGGACAACCAACGGAGAAACAGCAAACTTTTGGATTAAAATAAAATGTCCGTATGGTGTTGGTCGAATTTTTAACTGGCGCTTACAAGGATCAAACGATGATGTAAACTGGGAAACGTTGTATAGTACACCAAACATATATATTTCTTCAACGCAGTATTTTCGAATTTCAGAAGCAAATACTGTTGACAAGTACTTGCATTTTCGAATATTCGTTGACGCTGCAGAAAGTCTGTTTCCTGGTCTGACAGCGTTTCAAATTTATACACTCGATGATCAGGTATGATCGTAACGATTACATCATCGTGATTAAATTTAATCAAATATTTAAAAAAATAATGACAGAACCAGCAGTTATAACCGTTGCAAGAGAATTTTATGATAATATCTTTAATATAATAATGCTAGTTCAGCAGAAATTAGTGATATAATATTTGCGGCAAACACTATCGAAGAAATAAAAAAAAAGATATGTTAACCTTGATTTAATAAACGACCCGGCAGCGCCAAATAGCGATGTAAATTTTGCTCCTGTCATGCATATGGGAGGACCACAACTAAAAGACGCAATAAGAAAACTTTGATATTATAAGCAGATACTGTCATCCTGATGATTGCTTTGAAGAAAAAGAAGTTGAAATCCTGCTAAAAAATATTGCTTGAGCGTGACAAGGAAAATATAGATTTGATAATTAAATCAGATTTGATAAAAACACGAGCTCATGGTTGAAGAAAGTAAGAAGAAGATCGAATAAATAATAATCATGGTCGTCTTAACAAACTAGCGGAAGATAAGAAAAGAAAATTAAGCAAAAACAAAAATTTGAGCAATAGTTTTTTTCAAAACGAGAAATGCTTAAGCATCTCGGTATGTATTACCACGACAAATAAACCTACTAAAAATTGTTAATATATCAACAGATGCGGAGTTAATAATCAAAGCTTAACCTAAATGCCATTTTACCAATGATACGTGAAAAACCTGAATTTGATCCGATTATTGTTAACAAATCTCTAGCGATAATTGAAAACAAAAACGCAGAAGTTGATAATTATAATGACGCTGAGCGAGAAGATTTCTTTTTAAAGAAATCGAATCAACAAGGTTGCAAGAAAAGATTGATTCTTACTACGATATTAGTGAAGAAGATGTTCCACTTCCATCGCTTCAACACTCTAGACAATTGTCAATACGAAATTAATACACTGAAGTTGAGAAAATATTCACGCAACCATATGAAAAATTATTAACAATGATAGGATTTTATGTTAGCATTTTCCCTTTTAAAAAAGTCTATTTCCGACATGTAATGCTAAAACATTTCGTAGTCGCATACGCAATTATCAGACAACGTCTTGTTCTTAAAAATTATATGTTGCATCAAATCAGCTTGGTACTCCAGTTTATCGATGAAAAAGAAAGAGAATACGGCAGTTTGTAAATGAAATAGATTTGTATGAGCGTGAAGTAGGAAACGTGTTTAATTCCTACAGTTGTTTAAAAAAAAATTGAAGTATTAACCGATAAAAATCTGAAGATACTTCGTCGGATGTCTATGACAAGTACAGATTTTTTTCTAGCTATTTCTCTCAATGATAAGTTTCCTGAGTTTCTTGATTTAATTGTTGGTACTAGAACTTTTACTGTTGTGTAACAATTTTAATCTATCGTAAAAAAATAATGACAAAGTCATCAATGAAAAAACAAATCATCGA
This sequence comes from Megalonaias nervosa, assembly GCA_016617855.1. NCBI lineage: Eukaryota > Metazoa > Mollusca > Bivalvia > Unionida > Unionidae > Megalonaias > Megalonaias nervosa. The sequence goes on along the minus strand of JAECUM010022658.1, from coordinate 28,269 downwards.
TTTCAATCATGTGTCAGAGAATATTCCAAAATCAGATGTTGACACTAATGCAATATTACAAGTTTTATCATAAAAACCTTTGGTGTGTAAATAAATGTTGCAAATACAATAGCAGAATACTTCGGGTAATATCATATTTATCACTGTTAATGACCGGCTCTAGTATAATTTCAAGCGGAGCATCATTAAACCCGTTTTTGTTGATAACATATGGAGCTGGTGTTTCTGTTGCAACAGCGTGTAAAAACTTGAGTTCGACTTGAGACAAAAAAAAAAAAAATGCTTGTAAAACAGCAAGCGTAACGTACAAAAAGTTACTTGATCAGATACGATATTATCTGCGCAGTTTAAAATACGATATGGGCGATTTATTACGTGAGTTTCGTATTATTGACAGTATGTTAACAGATATTCTCCCGATGAGAGTTAGCAGGTATGAAAAAAATTATCAAAAAAAAAAAAAAAATAAAAAATATGGTGATGATGAGTCAGGCAAATAAAATTTTGCCTAAACTTAAAAACCAAATTTCCCGAACATTCGGAAACAGTAGGCCTTTGGGGGTTATCCGAAACTCAAATGAGGTCTTTTAGGTCATGGACATAAAAATTGGATAGAGCAGTTGAAATCGTACTTGTTTGAAGTTCTTTTTGTGTCTCTGAGCCAGAAACCTGGTTTTTTACCTACTACTGGCTAACATCCATACCGATTTACTCATGTTCTAGTTTTAGTCTGTCATTCGGAGAATATATATATATGTGTGTGTGTGTGTGTGTGTGTGTGTGTGTGTGTGTGTGTGTGTGTGTGTATTACTGTGTTCTTTATTACACTTGCTTGTTTTGTAAAATTCAACAAATAATTTATTTCCCGTGCTATCTTTGGCCGTCCGCATTTGCGCTTACCAGCTGGTGTCCATACGAGGGCTACATTGGGTATCTGTTCTTGGGGTCCGATCCATTTGAACCTGCGCATCTTGATCTCTGGGGAAATGTGACATCTCGTCTTTTCATATAGTTTCACATTGGAGATCATATTTGGCCAATAGATGTTGCAGAGTTTAGCGAGGCAGCTATTGTGAAATGAATTTACTCTGCTCATGTTTCCCAAGGATAAAAAGTGAAAATTTAAAAAAGAAAAAGTTCAGTAATGCGAATTAAATCCCAAATAGTCCAATAAGTTTTATCACTAGTCCTAATGAATAAAGTTCTAACTAACTTCCAGTGGTATTCCAAATAAGATCCAACGCTGAAGGAATTGATGTGTCTGTTGTCTCGAATGTACTATTGTAACAATGGCCTAAAGTGTGATGATGTGGTAACAGTCTTTTGGTGATTCACATTAATTTAATTTAAGATATCCTTGTTTGAATTCACTATAATTCCAAATTAATTTTTCTGTCCAAGAATATTATTCGGCACTTTGTAATTCCTTAGAATAATAAGTTGAATAAATAATTCTAACCCAAATAAAATACTAAACACAACAATAAGACTGATTTCTGCTTTAAGTGTTATCACAGGAATAAATAATTTTTTTTTTTCCAGTAAACAAGATAATAAAACCGTCTACTTGACCTAGGTCACAATATGCATTTTCTGAATTAAAAACCTCCAAGAAACCCAAACCTAATACTAAATGGAAATTTCCACTTAAGAAGATTATGAAACGAATGTATCTTAATCGCTGTAACGCTTTTTGTAGAACCTGAATACTAAGATCAAGCTTCTTCAAAGTCATGTTTATCAGTTCTTCATTCAGGAGACTTACAAACAGTCCAGTGAAAGTGAGTCGACTTTAGATTCCAACATTAATTTCCTATCCCAACGTTGTGAAACTTGTGAAGCAGCGGCTTCCGCTATCTTGAAATCATGTTTACAGGAACGCTGTTCGTACACCTCCGGAAGACGTTAGGTGCTTTTTGATTATCCTAACAGTGCTCATACATCAAGGAAAAAATGCTAATACCATTATCTTACACATCAGTTGTTTACCAATCCGGAACTTAGAATATTCCCTAAAGGGCATTTCCGGCTTGTAAATGTATGTATGTATGTAGGTATGTAGGTAGGTAGGTAGGTAGGTAGGTAGGTAGGTAGGTGTATATATATATATATATATATATATATATATATATATATGTATATATATATATATATATATATATATATATATATATATACAGAGGCGAGTGTTTCATTAAAATCACCTAATGATCTGCTTTCTGTAAGATCGTATAGGGTCCCTTTTCCTATTAATGTGTAATAAAACGTAACATTGTTGTCATGACATACATCATAATCAGTCAGAATATCGTCAGTATTCCGGAAGTTAAACATTTCGTAAAGTTTTTGTCTTGTGGAAATGCAATCTGTAGAAATTCATATTACGTGAGTCCAAGTAACTCATCAAATTCATATTACGTGAGTCCAACAAACTCATCTAATTCATGGTATGTGAGTCCAAGTAATTCATTAAATTCATATTATGTGAAACCAAGTAACTCCTTAAATTCATATTATGTGAGTCCAACTAACTCATCCAGTTCATGGTATGTGAGACCAAGTAAATCATCCTCCTTAATATATGTTCATTCAAACCTAAAATTGACCACCTCTGAATATGGACGCATTTGATAACTTAGAGACTTAACATTTAATTTGGATGTGGGGGATTTAGTGCGGGGTGGTATTTTCTTTCTTACCAAGACACTTATTTTTCTTTTACCAAATTAATAATTTTTTTATTTTTTTTATTTTTTTTATTTTTATTTTTATAAACAAACAAATATAATGGATATAATACGTTCTTTGTTTGTCCTGCAAATCACAACAAGAATATGTTTTCACGCTACTTGAGGGCCCGAAGTGTTTTTCCAAAACTTGCAGCCCGTCTCTTCCGCTCCCAACAGGAAATGGGTGTTCCTTTATTAATTGCTACAGATTGTTGCGCATTAGCATACGTCTTCTGCAGCTGATATGAAGGTGCAAGACGACCACCTTTTAGTTCCTGTATACTTCGTAAAAAGAAAAGATTTTTTAAATATCTTTTTATTTCGTTGCAACATCAAGCACAACCGAAGTACAGAAAAACATTGGTTAATTACGTGGGCGATGTGTTGATTAAGTTATTTACTTTAGGATCAGTGATATATACATCATCAACACTAGGTATTAATTCTTCAGGAGTAAACTCGCTGAATATGACAGTCTAACGTTAATTCCGCGCAACACTGTGTAATGATTGTATCGCTGATTTTAAATAACTGTATTGTCGTTAGCTGAGGTTTCGGTTCTTTTCAAGTTCGGCCTGGGAGGTTTAGGCCCTTTTGGGTTTCGGCTCTTTTTAAGTTTAGCCATCACCAATAAAATCGTGTCTCTTTTGAAGATAAGATGCCTTTTTTGTAATTGTATTTTTTAATGATTTAGTTAGTGGCGTTTTCTACAGTTACCAAAGAACAGTGCCGGATTAAACCCTATGGAGGCCCCTGGGCAGTCGAAATCTCGGTGGCCCCCCCCCCCTCGCAAATTATCTCCTAATACGTCAAGATCAAATCAATTCAATATTATTTTGATCCGTTGTCGCGGAACCCCTAGGCCGGTGCCTACTCTGCCTATTTGGTAATCCGGCACTGCCAAAGAACTTAGATCGTGTGTCCGTAGGGTTGAGTGTTTTACAGTCTAGCAGCAAATTATTTTTTTTTGTCATGGTAGAATAATTAGACAGATTCGGATATTCTCTCGGTGTGACGGTACACAGGGTTAATGTTGAATCATATTTTTCTTTTATTAAATTAATATCTCTATCCTTCATTTAATATCATAATATTTTAACATTTATATAAATGCAGGACATTTTTCATTTTGCGTGTTTGATAATCCTTTGTCTCAGCTTTTAAGAGCAGCATATATTTGTGCTATTGAAATTTCGGATGTACATTCGCTAAAACTGAACAGATACATGACAAATTGTATTTGTATCGTGAATGTCCTAATATGTTTTATAATATATATTATTAGAGGTGCGCCATGTTACCGATATACCGGTTTACCGCGATATTTTTTTTTCCGGTGGTATGTACAACTGTACTTTTGACAGTAACTGTACATCAGTAAATTCCGTCAGGAAGGAATACGGAAATTCCCGAGGTATCTTGTTACAAACTTAATGATATCAATGTGTTTCCATTATTCATAACAAAATTGTTCCAAAAATTATCTTTTGTTTACAAAACTGTTGCATCTATCACAAATTAATGTTTAATGTTACAAATATAATCATATTATGATTTTTTAATCACATTTGTGCCAACGTGGTGGCGAAATGGAATGTTGTGATACATATTCGGGCCAAATAAAATTTTTGAATAAAAACAAAACAAAACAAACAACCCACACATGTCATGATTTTGTTATATACTAATGTATCTGTGTGTGTGTTAAGTATATTCCTGTGTAACACTCAGGGCCGGATCAGGTAAAGTGTTTTCCGGGGGCGGGGGTGGTGGTTCCGAAATTTCAAAAGGGCCCTGACTTTCCTCGAAAAGGGCACCAAAGCAAAAGTCTCTGTGTCATTTTACTCATAGTGTGCATATTACCCAATAACAGTGCGCAAGAATAAAATGATGGTCCAATTCCAAGCGACCAGTGACTCTGTGTGTGTGTGTGTGTGTGTGTGTGTGTGTGCTTCTTTAGCATGGGGTATCCTGAAACCGTGGAACCCCTCCCCCCCAATCCGGCCATGAGACTGCAATTCATCCTACGATTTTCAGAAGCGCACTTGTTTTCTGTCTGATCTTGACGCAGTTTCTTAAGTCCGCAAATATTTTCTCGTTTGATGAGTAAATGTGTTTTGTTTACTTGTCCTTTCTGATAAATATCTTGCCCAGGTGCTGGCATCCTACTCAAAGTTCCCTTCCTATTATATCAATAGTTAAGTTAATAAAATAATTGACTTCGTATCAACACTTCTATTTTTATCAATAGGCCCAATAATGTCAGCACGATGTCTCGTACAGTATCAGCTATTGTGTAAGTTTAATCACCCCATTTTAGTTAGAGCTTTTAGATTACAAATTGCAGAACAATTAACACATATATAGCAAATTCATCTGCTATAAGGTACTGACCATTTAATGGGGGGGGGGCAGTGATTTTCTTTCCAAATGAAATATTTTCCTTTTTTGTCTCATGATAACTATTTGTTTTAAACAATAATTCTGTATCATGGATATAATGTGGTCTTATTTTGCTACATATCAGAGCAAGATATTTGTTTCCAGCTACATACAGACGGAAATTATACAAAATGGACACACCCCAGAACAACGAATAGTTGGTCCCTAATATAATTGCGGTATATCATGATATCTATTGCGGTACGTTCAGAAATACCGCGGTACAAAATTTTTTGTAGTACACACCTCTAGTTCTTCTTCTTCTGCTTCTTCTTCTTCTTCTTCTTCTTCTTATTATTATTATTATTATTATTATTATTGCTGTTGTTGTTGTTGATGATGATGATGATGTTTTGTTATTTATGATTTATTAATATGAAAATAAAACCAAACCAGCGCCAATGAATGCAGTTCTAGAACTTTATTTAATCGAAGAAAACAAACAATACCGTTTAAAAGATAAGTTTTACATTATTTTAACATTAAAAACTGTTGTATTTCATTACATCGTTAGTTGTTTTGTTGTTGCTACTTTTTTCTGCCTATTTATACTCTAAAGTATTAATTTGATACGTATATTGCAAAACACGTGTACGTTATCAGGGGTTTATCCGTTTAATACCAACAATGATACAAACGAGTTTTCTCTCCGTCATAACAGATAGAGAAAGATATCTGCTCAGGCGTGCATTGGAATTTCTTAATCAGACTGGCACACAACTTTTCTTCTCAAACAGGCTTTATAGCTGTTATTTCCTAAACGTGTGAGCAGACAATATACCATTATCTTTCTACTTACCTTCACACAATTGAAAAGCGGCATCTCCAAAGGGATTTGCACCTCAGTTAAGAGATCTATCCATTAAAGCAAAACCTTACAAAATTTGACATTTATTTGTATAGCCATATATTGACATCATCTTTATTTTTTCATAAACTGGATATTCTCTCTTGCATACATTCATCTTCTTCTCTACAGACAGTATACACTTAAATTTATAGCCTTTTTCAAAAACATTATTCAAATAATTCACAAAATTATTGTCTGTATTATCATTATTACACATCATATCCAGGTTATGGATACGCGGTGCATGTGAACGACAGCTTTTCATCATTAGAGCGGAATGAACAGAATTTTTGGGGACACAAAATACAATATTTCGCTAGTCATAAACTAAAGAGAACAGATTTTGTTGCGTGATCTACTGTATTTTTTTAAGTTAGACAGGACAAAACCATATTCATCACAAAATGGCCAAGTTCGTGTCCAAAACGAGTGGATGAGAGCGTGTTAGCATTCCAGTCTCCTTGGATGTAAACATTCGGTGTACTTGCATTTTTTACAATAAAATTAATTATACCGAAGTAATGGGCAAATTCTCTACACAAAATGCAAATAGGCCTTTCCTCAGAAGAGCAAAGAGGAATCAGAACAAGATTTATGTTGCATTATAGGCCACCGCCAGAAAAAAGAAGGGCGGGGGGGGGGGAGGGGACGGACGAAGGGTAAAAGATAAACAAAAGAAGTATGAGAGATAAGAAAGAGTGAGAACTGGTCAAAACAGGAGCGAACGTTTAGCAGTAAAGTCTGTATGATGTGCTAGGCATGATGTATTTGCAACAGAAATGGAACATTTATTACGGGATGTAATTAAAACTAACAATATTGTTAGCGACGAAAAGTCGTAGGGTCATCAGATTAACGTCAAAATGTACAATGCTTCAATGGATCTAAACAAAATTAAGACCCCCTCGGCAATTAGAGTTTTGAATCGGAAATTATATTAGGACTTGTGCATTTCGTTCAGTTTATAACTTTATTGAATAAATACTTTCGGCAATAATAAATGAGTTTTAATTCACATTTATTACTGTGTTGACACACCATTTCAGAATTGTGCAGTTCAACATGTTAATGAAATTATTTTATTTTATTGGGAGGACCAGTTAATTTTTTTGCATCCCATGTGATCTGTACTTGCTGGCCAATGGAAAAATTTGAGTTAAGTCGACAGCTATTAAAATCCCGAAATCTCTCGGGGCCAAACTTGAAAAGAGTGAGACCCCTGGTATTCATTTTGGTAATATTTCCATATGTACATTTGGCTGTGTAGATTAGCAGAATGATATAATAATGTTCACATTAAGGAACATGTGTGGTTATTTTGTCAACTTTTCAAACAAATGCATGCTTGTTACAAAAGCCAGAAATTCTTCGTCTTTAAGGAGATGGATGCGAATTAATGGGAAGTTTATGATAATTTAACAGTGCAATTTCGATGTATCGATGATGCGAGGACACATGTACAATATCAAAAGAATTTACCGCCGCGATAAATCAGTATCTAGATAGTGTCATGGTAATATCGCAATAGATTTGTAGCGATAAGTTCGGGTAATATTGGTAAGACAGAATGAAAATGAAAGTTTTAATGTTATGATGGTATACTAGCAGTTAATTACAGATATAATGTTAACGGATCGCCGAAACAACTAGCAATTTACTTACAGATATAATGGTAACGGATCTCCGATACAACGGGCAGTTAATTACAGATATAATGCTAATGAATTGCCGATAGAACGGAGATAATGTATTATATTAACATAGTGTATAGTGGTTTGGATGGCTAGGATGCGGATATTCAAGTTAATGGACAAATGAACAACAGAGGAAAACCGAGAAAATACTGCAGCGGAGTGACCCTGCGTTTTATTCCAATCAATAGTAACAGTACATATTTTATGTCACGAATGACTGAGCTCATCCGGGGTCGCAGTAGATTGATGGGTTTGCGATAGAAAAGGTGAACAATGACGTCTTATGGGAACATATTGACAACAGGATTTTCACAAACTAATGGTGCGTTTGTCTGTATTGCAGTATTTACAACGGAACAGAACAGGACAAAACTTTATTTATCAATAAATTACAACAGCAAGTTTTGCAACAGATGCGAGGCTGCGAACGCGTCTTACTGCAGAGCATAATTTGATTTGGTATTAAATACAATATAGATTTCACGTAGTGAAAGAAAAATATTTCATTAAATCTGCGTAAAATGTGAAGACCAAATTATAATTAATTTGATTAGCTTTTGAATGCAATATAAGCACAATTACTTATACACAATTTAGTTCTTTCTGACCTAATGCTATGGGCAAAGACAGAGTAGTTAATAAATCTTATTAAATTTGCAGACATAATAGTTTTAACTTGTTCTATATTAGGTCCAAGGACAATAACATGGTGGTAAACATGTTCTTCTCAGTTCCCTGTAAAATGGACAAACAAGTACAACATGATATTCATTTTGGACATCTCTTATATTACACCTCTTACACAGCCACTAGTTCCTTTATACACTCTTATTACGAACCATTTCTATATTCAAGTTATGTGATATTGCTCTCAATTTACCCAGTGCAATTTTAAAACGAGATTTATATGTCACATCCAAGTGCTCTTCAACGAGCTTCATTTATCGAATCTAAGTACTCTTCAACGAGCTTCATTTATCACATCCAAGTACTCTTGAAATGATAAGAATTCTTTACACAAGGAATAATACACCAGTGTGTTTGATGACCTCACATACGATAGCCATTTGTACTTATACTGATATAAAACTGTCGTATTTCTCAGACTGGAGTCTCAGTATCAAACTGGCTGTCCTGTACGTAAGAAAAGCCTTGATCATCTAATGGAGATTTTGCTTGAAATGAACACTTTTTCCATTTTAAGAGTTACCGATTTTTAACGTAGCATCAATCCAAAAAATCCAACTATCCCTATTTAACAATATTTGAGTCCAAAATTCTAAAGGCATATTTTTCCATTTTTCCACCTTGGATAGACACTTTCTTTCCAAACAATGTACGTGGACATTCCAAAATAGTGTAAGAAAAACTGGCAACAATATAATTTATTGCAGAGGGTTCTCTGCACTGCCGATACATGAAGTTATGTGCCAATGTATAATTATCAAACATGATACAACCAACTTTGTCATTTGTACCATCATCTCATTATTTCTCACTGACTTGGAAGTTAGTCATTTTTATCATCATTCGATTTAAGTTTCCCTCTGACTTGGAAGTTAGTCATTTTTATCATCATCCCATATTAGTTTCTCACTGACTTGGAAGGAACTGAGTTGGAGTGAGCTGCGTTAGCTGACACATTGATTGTGGGGAATATGCCGACCACGTATTACACACTTAAGTGCCCTGCATGCGGGGTTCCGACGTAGAATCTATTGGTGAGTGTAAATTACTCATATTAATAGCTGATGGACATGTAATCACATAAAATGGTCATGAAGTAAGCATAGCTTGAGAATATTGTGAATCCTCAAAGAAATGCAATCACAGATTTGTGAAGAGGCCTTTATGACTGTCATAGATCGTGTCAGATTCAATGATTGACCTTTGCACCTACCCTCCGCAATCGTGTCCATACGTATGTGGGAATTTCTCCTTCGATTCTTTCGGTTTTCATTTACAAGGCGGTTTTGCATTTTTTGAAATGCATTTTGCACCTTTGTGTGACATTTCGAGTTCACATCAAATACATTCTCCCATGAAACACACTAAAAACATACCAATTTACCTAAACAATGCAGAGGGAACTAACGATCATCCTCTCTTCAACTAAAACCAATCCCGGTATGTTGATGCCGTTTACATATAAAACGGAGGGAATGACTCATTCGTGATTGCAGTGGAATTATGATTGGTTGTCGAAAGATAAATTACACGATGGCATCATATGGCAGCAGATTAACGATAGAACTTTTATAAATTTAAGGATGCGATGGCAACTGTTCGAATTTTCATTCAAAACGGAGATGTAAGATGACAATAAATAAATGGTAGGACGGAAACGTATTGGCAGATCATTGCCGCCTCTTTGAGAACATAGTTGCGATAAAGTGATAATACCGTTGCGATGAATATATGTCACAAAAAGGTGACGCAATGGAAAGAAGTGAGCAATAAACTAACTGGCCATGACAGCTATGATTATGCCACAGTCAGGATACGATTATACGTATTTAATTTTAGGATGGATGATAACGGATAGAAAGATGGGGACTTATTTACGGCGAATCGACGATAAAATAGCCACGAATGAATGACGAAATGGCGACAGATCAACGGTGTCATCATAGTCGACAGATCAACGGTGTCATCATAGTCGACAGATCAACGGTGTCATAGTGTAAGTCACTAATCCTCATGAATCCAATATTTGAAGATACTTACTGGATCATTATGCAGTGTGCATTGGAACTGGTGACTAATTGTGGAGAAGGACTGAATGTACCATGGACTATCGATTGTTTGATAGCTATGATATAATAGTAAATTGTTGTATACTTGACGGTTAGACGGCGAGGAAGTATCTAATAGATGGCGTTTCACTTGTGCTTTAGTTGAAATAGGTTCTCATGATGCATACGACATGAATTCATGGTAACAGTTGATAGATTAAAAGAATTCAGTCGTATGATGATGAACTTGTTAACATTGTGAGAAGAATCAGGCGACTGACTTTTTCGTACCTTGGTGACGAATGAATATTAGAAGGACACGAGATTAGTGGAGGCATGGTGGTGAATTGAAAGTTACTAAATTGCTAAGAATTATTGTAAGCTTTGATCAACTTACGATTGGGACGAACGTAATGAGGTGACGCTATCGATTATTGTATGGTATTGAAGTAATCGATATAGACTAAAATATGACAGATCGATGGTATGCAAGCGACAAAGCTATCAAGAAAGTCTGACGAAGGATTACTTGATTTTAAAATTGCGATAGATTTCAAGGCTGGAAAACTTAATTTATTTCTCTTTCAACAAACTTGTAATTGTCCGGAACAATTTTTTCCCCAATATTAGTTTAAACAATATAAACATGATTCGGTACCAATGCTTGTGTCCTTCATCCAGCTTGGAAATCTTTGCAGACATGTTACTGGTTGACGAGTCAACGATGAGTGGCCAGACTGGCCAACGCAGCACTTTATACGCCTCAAGTATGGACATCACTCTGATTTGGGAATGCGATTGATAACATAACCCAGAGGGATAGAGAGGGGGAAAGAACATATGCATGTAATTTAAATTAAAACAATACACACCATTGTTTCCAAATTAAACATTCTTAAACACAAGAGGCTTCTCCAACACAAACTACAAATAAACAAGTCAGCAATTTTAAACAGGAACATATTTACAAGACTGAAAATGTTGTGGAGTCAAACTCTACTTCCATTGATCTAGGTCATTTGACCAATCATACATGCTAAGTTTCCTAGCTAAAGACAAAAGATAACCATAATGTTCACGAAAACATCTTTCTACTTTATTATCATTTCGAGCATACTCTCTATCAATACAAGTCACTAAATGTTCTAAGAGATATCCAAGACTGCGTTGCTGAGGAAAATACACACAATATTGTCTACACACCATGGAATCTGTTCCTTGTATGTCGTCTTCCAAAGGCAGTGATCGATAAGAATCGAACTACTCCACACTATGATCGTTGGGAAAGTAGACTACAACCCAACTGGTTCATGGTTGATGACTGTCGTCGATGTTGATGACATGGTCTTGAGTGTCTTTAGTTTTGCGATGAGGAAGTTCATTCTTAGCACACACCACAGGATTCCAAAAAGCCGTGTACGAACTGTGAGACTGAAGGTAATGAAGTTCCTAGGTATCCATTATTTTTTTTTTTTGTTCACGGGTAATCTTGACTCCTTGAAAATGTATGTCAAGTAAGGGGTTCTGCTGTTCGTCTCCGTACTCTGTGACGAGAAAACTTCGATGCTTTGGATTGCCAGTGAAGTCAATGGAGGTGAAGAATGGTCACGCAAGTCTTTATACCAATGATTCAATACTTTCTCTTCGGAGACGAGACCCAAAGCGTCGTCCAGATACTCTTCCAATTTTTCTTCTTGACTCATCATCATATATTTATCGTGTTGAATCTGACTGGGATGATCGTTTTGACATCCAGAATAATGTTCGTGGGTCAGAGCTGTAATTCTTTCAGCTAGGTGATAAACAAAATACATATTCTTCTCGTTCTGGCCATCACGACATCATGACTGTCTCTTTGTCGTCTGTATTTTCTTGTTCTTGTTCTTGTTCAAAGACACCATTCTCACCAATCTCCATAGATGATCCATATTCCAAAAAGGGTTCGTATTCTTCCATTGCTTCTAATAGCCTAGTATCACTTCTCTCTTCAGAGCACTTTCAAATTCTACATACAAAATCACGTTCACCGCGTGCTCAAGAGCTTGCGAAAACTAAAGTTTCACACGAAGTTGGCCGTATTTTATAGGATGGAAATGTCCCTCGTCGCTGCCTTGGCCTGGAGTGAAATCAACGGCCTACAAAGCACAAGTTCCTGCATAATCGTGTAATGAAATATCGTGGCTGGTGTTGGTATCGAACCTCCCCGTGGCTTTATACTGGAGCAAGTAGGATCTCAAGTAATTCTTCTATACATTGTAAGGTTCATTGGTACACAATGTCTGGCTATCTCGACTGACTTCTATCTTGGACACTTTGTAGTGATTAAACTCGAAAGGATTTTGAGCGATGTTTCCGTTGAGAGCTTCGTTGCTGACGATAACGATGATTAACATTGGGTAACTGTCCTTGGAACAAATAATCTTCGATTTTGGATCGGAGTCCAGAAGCCATGGTGAAGGTTTCCACTTCCACTCTATCGGTACTTGGCGGTCGTTATGAAAGTGCAACTGATGTCGTTTCCCAACTTCAATACGACGCACGTAGAATCGGGCTTTCTTGGATAATGGTTTTGTACTCGTTAGCATTAGCCATTAAATTGAAAACGGTCCTGCTTCGATTGAGTCTCAGGTTGACATCCACTCTGTTCAACAAATACTTGTCTTTCAACCACATGTCCAAATGCAAACGATCCATCCATTTGAGCATATATGCTAAACCATGTCCTGGTTGTGGAGCGACTCCTCGGTACACATGATACATGACTTACAAGGGGTTTTCCAGTGCGAACACAATCTCACATCCATAACGTTTCAAGTTTTTTTTGGAGGCAGTAGGGGAAGTTCCAAACAAGCGCTCGAACAAGGTCAATTCATTGTCGGTGATGCTTCTTCGGGGACGGATCTTGTGCTCCGACGGTACGATTGATTGTAAGCTTTGACCAGACGCGATAAGTCGTCGATGTACCTGAGAGTGTGTTGATGCATAAATATTTCCACATGCGTGCTATTAAAGTGAACTGAAAACGTACCACTACGGGATTCTTGGTGATGTGAAAATGGATGTCACATTTTTTCTTCTTTATGGAAAGCTTATTTTTAAGAAATTCAGTGCCTTTGTCTGTTTATCATCGGAAAGGGTGACGACCGTTTTGTTTCAACACAAGTTTTAAGGCTCGCACTAACTCGGAGCTCGTTCTGGAAGTCAAAGGTACGACCCAGGCAATTGTGGAAAGGGCGATGACAAAACAAATATTTGTAACGCGATTGTACGTGGCCAAATGAGAGACATCGACTATATCGGATTGCCATTATCGATGCCTTAAACTTTGGTTTGACTTCTGGAAAAGTTTCGTCGAATGGATTCATACGACGTGTACATCGCTTATTCTTGTAACCATCAATGCACCTGGGGCAAACGTACACTTTTTAATTGGGTTTTGGCAGCAGGATACAATTTTTGAATCCCACTGTAACCCGCATGATGATCAGGATTGTAGTAAATGCCGGCTAAGAGGTTCTCCATCAGGATTTTCTTAAACAGGTCGCCAACTGTTACTCTCGCATTCGTGGAATTTGGAAACTGCTTGGCGTGTCCAACGTGTAACAGAATTAGGACCCGAGGGTGGCGGTGGTGGTCAAAGAGGTCATTTATTTTCTTGCTTTTTCACTTCTGGTTTCCATTGTTTCCTTTTGATCTCTGTCGAAGAAGGGGCCAACTTGGACGCTGTAATCTTACTAGGAATGGGAGTTGCTTGAGTTTATAAGATTATCGTGTGTCCTCTTCTTCCGCTGGAATTCGTGTGACCACTGTCTGTCTTGGTCACTGGGAGTAATTGGCTTTTCATCATGGCCATGAAATCTTTCAGAATCGGTTTTGCTGTTTTGTCTAAAGCTTTCTGATGAAAGAGTTGAAGACGTTGCAAGATTAGACTGCGGGTGTGATTTTTCCGTTTCTGGCAAATAGGTGCAATCCATCAACGTTGGTAATTCGTATTTGAACTGTGACATCACGTTGAGATTAGGACTGGGAGGAAATGAGGGGTCCTTTGTTCGTGCCAAGAGTGGAATATATCCACCGTTTGTATGGTACTAAGGTCAGATTTCGTCCTTTAGTAAGATCTGAATGTACACATTTGAGGTCCTTTCATCTGCTCATGCTACATTCTAAAAGAGGTCCAGCAATCGATCCTAACAAAGGAGTGGCCACTTTCAGTAAGGGTTCTATCAGCTTTGGTAGAAATCCTTCTCATAGCCCAAGAAGTGTTTGATGACTGTTGGGTATTATTTTGTGACTATTTGCCGAAGAAAGTTTGAATGTTTTTTTTAAGTGTACTTTCTGGTGCTTGGGCAAAGGTACCGTTCCTTTCAAGACATTTGAACAACATTCACACATGGTATCGATGAATTCTTTAGGGGCTGTTTGAATGACTTGTTTTCGCATGGGTGGATGGGCTTTCCTCAGTATCGACAACTTACAATGTTTGGCCAAACGAGAAGGCAGTCTCTTTCGTTTTCCTTTTTGGAAGGAGAGTGATGTGCACTTCTGGAGGATTACATCTTTTTCTTTCAGGAGCAAAAACACTGAAATGAATCTCCTGGCACACGTCTATTTTATACTGGAATTTGTCTTCACGAATGGTCGGTACGTTTATTATCTTCATGATAGATATCACTCGATGTTGATGTGGTTGCAACGGACTAAAACGCGACAGTTCTTATTTTGATAAATCCAGTAAATTTTGTAACATTCCCAATCTCTCTTGGATTTTGGTCTTGGGGAGGGCTCCTTTAGAAAAGTTTATCCATTTTTGCTTCATCAAATTGGGAAGAACGCTTGTTAAATCGGGTTTGGCTGGCATCAGGAGTATCGGCGAAGTTGATGAAGCTGGAGAAATTGTCATCGAGGGACGTGGTTTGGGTGAGTACAGTTGTGTTTTCTAGCAGAACTGCCACTCTTTATGGTAGAAGCTATTTTCATCTTGTTGGGACTTTTCTTTTTCTTGGGGCTTTTCTTTTTCTTGGGGTGTGTCCTGGTCGTGCCATTCTGCTTCTCGTTTGGATTTTTTGGGAGAGGACTTTTTCTTAGGGACTGCTTGGGAATTAGGATCCCATTTTAAGAGGAAACGAACAATGACACACTCTAGAGTGCCGCTGCCTCCAGATCTCAAAATGATTTGCTTTCTGGTTTAAGCATCGAATATCGAATCTGCCAATTGTGACAAGGCCACTTTATGTTTGTCAAAAAGCATTTGGTTTGATGAGGGATGTGAATGATGCCTTGAAGTAACCGACGTTCAATCAGCGTAAACAATTGAAAGACTTTGAGGCTGGCTTTTAGCACATGGCACGCATGGGAGTGAATCGATTTGTGTGGAATATGAGATTGAAAGAAAGTCATGTTGACTTTTGTGAGACAGACAATAAGTGTCGGAGGTTTTTATAGTTCTTTTTCATGCTACGGGGACGTGTAAATAACCGGCCCTCCTTCTATGCACCTTTCGTGAAATAGATGGGTACGAAATATCAAACAATCGAGCGTGGTTTGTTTTAAATTGAGGAGTAATTAAGCGTGAAGTGTTTGAGTGGCTTCGTCGTACGCATAAGTCAGCCAGGAAGTTCCTAACTGTTTAGCTAACACTCGCACTTGCAATTTATCTCTGGGACCTTTAAACAAAACCACATAATAAGCATTGCGACTGATGTACGATGGGCTTTACATTGTTGAAACAAATTTTGAGTAATGTAAATTATACTGGCACTATGATGATGCTCTTTGCGTGTAAACCATAGTTTAGTTTACTCTTTGTCCTCCTTTGAGATGACTAGATGTGCTTGACTAGTGTCAGACACGATTTTGTCGTCTTTGCGAGGAATGCCTTCCACAAAGACGATGGATTCTCCTTGACTTTCTTGAAGGAAGATATAAGCCGATTGATCTTTTTAACACCACATGATGAATTGGGTGGACGATCGATCAAATTGGTTTTGTGCTCTGAAAAACGCTTGCCAAATTCGAATTTGCGTGAACCATTCAGTATAGCAATCAACATGTTAAAGGGATGTCGAAGATACAGTGCCTCCCAATATGGACGATCTAACTTTTCGTCAATGACTTTGACAGCAGAGGAAGAGGAGGTGGAAGAAGATGTAACCATAGCAAATGTGTTTTAGAATTTTTAGAATGACATGGACAACACCAGAAATTTTATACATGGAGGACACGTTTATTGAATGTTCAAAGTCATAACTTGACATGAAATTCAAAACACGTAAGAGCCAGATGGTTAGGAACATCTATAAAATGCAAAGTCAAATGATGAAAGTGGAATAAAAACAAGTCACTGTACAACATGGTCGATTAAAGTGCACTCCAGAATTCTAGGGACACACTATAATGTTCTTTGAGTAAATACACCATGCACAGTTTCTAATGTTTCCTCCCAGAATGGCTTTTCATATGTGTAGATGTCGATGACAGTTCTGTTCTGAACTTAGTTTCTTCTCTGCAGGGGTTCTTCTGCTACTGTTTCTAACATGGGTGTGAATGTCATGTTCACTTTGAGTTTTAAGTCAATGGCACAAATGGCATAGTTAGCCACTTCTTGCGTCCAAGCATCGAAACCAGTACTCTTCGAGTCACGTACATATTTCCAACGTTCGTGTAACTACAATAACCGAAACCCATCTTGATGACAGTAATCAAGATGATAATCTTATCATTGAAGGATTTTACAATCCAGTCAGGTACGGTAAGTCCAATCGTGGAGGTGGTGTTATGGTTTATATAACAAACAAGTTAATATTCAGGACACGGTTGGAACTCCTATATGAAACAATCGAAGGTTTATGCATAGAAATTCTTTCACAACGTTGTAGTTATTAATATCATGCATAGTTTACAGACCTCCAGCTGCAGCAGTGGGTTTCTGTGATTCCTTAAACAATACCATTGAGCGAACCCTCGCTTTCCTCGAAACGTTATTTTGCTCAGAGGTCTAAATGAGGACTTACTAAACCCTAACTTGAGAAATCTAAGGATATAATGACAATCAGAAGTTTCGAAAATATAATAATTGACCCCACGAGGATCATTGACATCTCATCTACTTCACTATTATAGTAACTAACACAGATGACGGGTGGCGCTCGGGTGTAATTACTGTTGATCTATCTGTAAGTGACCATTGAGTAACATTTCTGATAATTAAATGTGTATTTAATTTTTGTTCAAGCTACAAAAGAGACGTTTGGTTCTAGAATAAACCTGATTTTAGCAAATTAAATGAGATAATCTTAAAAAATGGAAAGTGTATTTCAAAGTTGTTATAACATTAACGAAGCAGTGCAGTTATATTTACCTCCTTGTATACAGATTTCGTTAAAATCTGTATTCCTTACAAACTTGTAATTAAAGGTCCCAACGATAAATTTTAGTATGACAGTATTTGCGCAGAAAGCTAGACATTTATTGAGAAGATCAGCAAAGAACAATAATCCCCGCCTATAGTCACAATGTAAAAAATCCAGAAATAAGATAAACAAACAAACATAAATTGCAAAAGAAAAATTTTACTCAAAATATTATAACATTGAAAACATGGAATACAACCCTAACGAATATTGGCATCTAATTAGACATTTAATTAAACAGAACCAAATAACTATAATACCACCACTCGAGTATAACAGACGATCGAACAACAGTATGAGCATTTACCGACTTACAAAATGCAGAATGTTAAAACACCGTTTTCACTACAGTATCCAAGGTGGATGATACTAACGTTGAACTGCCTCCAATCTATTATTAGACGAATGAAACATTATCAGAAATAACAAATGCAGAGCAAGATGTTGTATATATACAATATACCCAGTCAAAAGGCCAGTGGACTTGATAAGATCAGTCATCGAATGTTAAAACGTGCCTCCACGGCCATTACCACACCTCTGTGCATCTTATTCAATAAATCATTAAGACAACAAATGTTTCCAAATATTTGGAAAGAAGCTATTGTTATGCTAGTTTAGGATGTGAGTGTAGTATTTTGTGATGTTTCAATCGCGTCTGGCTTAAGGGTTTGCTCTTCAAATTAAAAACATTCAGAACAGATTATCATTTAATTAGTTGTTTAAGCATCCATTTTTCTGGTCCGTTTAAAAAAGTAATTGTTAATACTTCTGAATCAACGAACAAGCGTGTGGTTGCTGGCGTCCCGCAAAGAACAAGGATCTATCCTGGGTGATTAGGTTCACTATTAGTAATTATATATATATATATATATATATATATATATATATATATATATATATATATATATATATATATATATATATATATATATATATATGGCATTGATGATAATCTTGTAAGTGCCACAAGTCTTTTTGCTGTTGACAGTTCACTAGCTTCATTCTCATCTAATACCTATGCCATCGAATATATGCGAAACTCGGATCTTAAAACTATTGACCAATGCTCCAAAGAATGGCTAGTAAGTTTTAACCCCTCAAAAATCGATGTTATGTTTTTCTATAGCAAGTTAGACCAGTTTTTCCTGAGCCTGAGTTTCAAAATGAGCTTCTACATTTTGCTGAGCATCATAAACACCATGGTTTGACATTCACTAACTCTGGTAGCTTTTCGAAACATATTGATAATATCTACTTACATGCATCCAAAATGCTAAATGTTTTAAGGTCCTTTAAATATAATCTAGGTTAGAAAACATTAGAAAGAATGAATCTCTCTTATTTACGCCAAGAATATACTGATAATATATGGGATAATTCTCTGCCAGACTGCAACTTGAAGAGGGAAGAATTATAACTGGACTCGTAATGCTTCTACTAACAATATTTCAGAGAAACCGGTTGGCTCTCATTATCAGAAGAAGAAAATTGCATAAACCCTGTACCTTTCACAAAATTGTATATGGTTCTTCTCCCTTTTACCACCAAGATCTTGTACGTCCGTTAGTTGGACGCACAACACAATATAATTTGAGAAATAGTAATAATTTTCAACAATTACATATTAGACTAGAAATCTCCAGAAATTCTTGTATGTCTTCCACATTAAAGGGTTGGAACACTCTGCTGGATCCAGTACAACATGAAACAGATTATCTAAATATTTAAACGTAAAATTTCACCAACACATTATCAAGTCGCACTATAACATTAGTTTGGTAACAGGAAATCATTAATTATTCATACTAGGATAAGAAACAACTGCAATTATTTAAATAATGATTTATTTTCAAATTTTCTTACTGATAGCCAGTTGGGTTCGTGTAGAGGGAACGATGAGACTGCCTTACATTATAGGTTTAATTGTAAGAAATATACAGTACCAGGACTGAGACTAATGCATGGTTTAAACCAGTCATTCATCCCTGTTAGTACAAAGGTCTTGCTGTTGGGATCAGCAGAGCTATCAAATGACCTAAGAACATGCATCTTTGAAATCTTCCAGACTTATATTAAAGATTTCAATAACCGTATACGACAAATTATTTATGGGCATGATTTCCTTCCGGATTTCTACCCGCCAAGGAATTTCTTTATAGTCACGCCACCTTATTTTAAATTAGTTATTACACATTTATATTGTATTAGAGTTTCTAACAGGATGAATTTTTCGATATTAATTTTTATTGATGCACCGTATTTCTGATCAGGCAATAGTATACACTGTTAGCCCTGGCCACTTTCCATGTACATGTTTGTGTATTTGGAGGGGGACTGTTGCGAGAACTTATAGCCCGACTCCATGTGTTGTAAATATGAAAAAAAAAACAACAAAAAAAACAAACCGTATTATCTGACTCAAAAGAGGGTCTGCAAAGGGCCTAAGTCTTACAAGTAAATAATGCGACAAAGAGTGCCGTAGTTATAATAGAAGCAAAACCCAAAAATAATTGTTTTCGTAAAGGAGGAAGATATCAGAAGATAGTTTATTCTTCCATAAAGAACTACAATTAGAGGCTGTTAATAGATTTGTATTTCTTGGAAAAGTTTTACAACATAAAGTTCTTTCACACATCCTCAACATGCTGTAGGTGATCAAGGTTTGAAGACAATATTTGCAATAGATAAGTATTTATATACGTTTGAAAATTTGTCCCCAAAGGTAAAATTTTGGACACACTAATTTTACTAATTCTTAATTATGAATCAATGTACGGCGATATATTGAAGGAAATGCTACTGAACTTAAATTTTAAAATAATCTGTGTTTGAGAAAACCTTCTCGGAATGATTTTGTATTTGGTGAATTAGGGAGGGAACCCTTCCAGATCGATAGATACTGGACTAAGCTTATATCCTCAGATAAAAGAAAATATTTATCTGTCATATTTCGCCTAATGCTTACTGAGATGGAACGCTGTCAGGGAAAGAAAACTTGGGCATAGTTTGGGATTTATTAATAGTCTTGGTCGGGGGGAAGTTTGAGTAAATCAAGCCGTTGCGAACACAATTGTTTCTTATCGTTGGTCAAATAACGTCTAGATGGTGTGAGTTTATTCAACTTTGTCCATACAGAATCAGAATCGGCAGGAACTAGATTATATAGAAATTTGCCATCAGATTTTGACGACGATGTGTATTTAGATATAGCAACAGTAACAACATGTATAACAGCTCTTTCCAAAAGAAACCCCTTCCTGTCCATACTTTACAAAGAAGATTAGAAGGCCAATTTCATTTGCTGCTAAGAAAGATGTATATAACTTGTGTTTTGCAAGGACCGGAGGATGTTGAAATTTTATTAAAGTACCACATTCCGTAAAATCTGCCACAGTTAGAAATCTGAAAATCATGTCCATAGAGCACTAGTTGAACATATTAACATGCTGAAGGACTCACGGTACTTGGTACATGGACACCAGGAGGACAAGGTAGAAGTCATGATCGTTGTCAGAGTAATGAACCTTACAAGAGACCAATAATCAGGTACATTCAGATATTATTAGGACAAGGAGACTATAATGAGTAATGCTTACATGCTTACAAACTGAAGATTATTACATATGGGACTGGCCTCTATTACCCAACTATACCCGCTGAAAAAAAAAATACCCCTATGGCCCGAATACAAGAGAGCACGTAGATTTCCAAACATACGCGTGACACTGACATAACCCGCTACGCTTGTATAAAAAGATAATGTTCTACACAAATTGAATTGGACCCAAAATCGAGTAAATAGGCGTGTGTGTTGATTGTCATCAGCAACATGATCAAGTCTGACTGCCATTAGAACTTTCTTTTCCTCATATTGTCATCAGCTATATGGTCAGGTTTGACTCCCTTAATACGATTTACTCATATCATCAGTTATAAGATGAAGTTTGACTCCCTTTAGTACGTTTTACTCATATTGTCATCACCTACATGATCAGGTCTGACTGTCATCAGTACTTTTTTTTACCCAGTTTGTTGTCAGCTACGTGATCAGGTTTGACTCCCTTAAGTACTTTTTTACTCAGATTGTTGTCATCTACATGATCAGGATTTGACTTCATTTAGTACTTTTTACTAATATGGTCATCAACTGCATGATCAGGTTTGACTCCCTTTAGCACTATTGTTTAATCAGATTACGAGTCCGATGAAAATTGTATACGTGCATCACAGGACGTAAAGACGTCGATTTAACGGTCACATTCTCCTCAGTTGCTGAAAACAATGGGTCTAAAGTTATGAATGGCAGAGGTGGTGCCAATAAAGGGATGGACATATGCATATTCATAAGATGCTGGGGTTCTAGTTTTGTAGATTACGTTCTTTCTAGTCATTCTTTATTTCATTATGTAAATATTTTTGGGGCTGATGATCCAAACGTTGTATCAGATCATGGCCTACTTTCTTTTTCATTTTCGTTTAGTCTTCTTTTTATTGAAATTAATAATAAAAAGTAAGTACACAAAGTAGGTAGAAACATATTTGCTCGGAATGCCATTCACATTGATTAAATTTATGTATACAATTATAAATATCTTCACACGTACAATCAGGATCTGATAAACTATTAATATATGCTAATTGCTTTGCTCTATTATTTAATTTTATCGCATTTATATATTCTATTTATTTTATTTTATTTCTGAAATGTACTGGTGATGTTATATCAAGTAGGGGCAAACATTGTATACCATGTTATAATTTTGATTGAAAAAGAATTAGTGAAATTAAATAAGTTTTGAAAATCTACATCAAATGTTAGTAGATTAGTAATGATAAAAGCGCGTACTAATTATTACCAAGATTGCAAGGAAATGTAGACTGAAAAATGATAATCAGAAGACCAAGCAAATGCTTGAAACACAATTCAGAAAAAAATAATAAATATTGGAAGAAGTTATTAGAGGATATATTATGCCCTCAAAAAGCCAAAATACAACAACAAAAATATAAATAAACATATAAACAAAATTTCAAAAACCTCCGACAAACACGCTCCCAACTAAAATTCATTGTTATCCTGTGCTCAGTGGAAGCAAAATTCAGAAATGATAACGAATATTCGAAGCTATTAAAGAATGCGTCCTGTCATAAGAAAAACAACAAAAACGAAACAAACAAACAAACCGAAAAGGAACTAATCCAACATGGAACAAACTAATATGTCATTGTCATTCCATACACAATATTTCCGCTCTGTTAATAACTCTTCATATCGTTTGTATAACCATGATAACGATATTATTGATTTTAACAACCGCCATGTGAAGAGCGAGTAATATATGAATCATACTCGGTGAATTAAATCCTGATAATTCTCAGGTAAAATTATTAAGAGATTGACAATTTAACTAGTGGAAAAATTGGTTAGTCATATCTTATTTTAAATATTATTTTGGTTCATGGTGGTGAAATACAGGTTCCTTTTTTAACAGAACTCTTTAACACTGTTGTAATACAGGTCATTTTCCAAAAATATGGTCCGACGGGTATAGTAGTTCCTTACAAAGGGCCCATTAATGATCAAATCAATTACAGAGGTAAACTTCTTCTGAGTTCAGTTGGAAAACTTTTCACAACTATATTGTTTGTTAAATTCATGAATTGGACAGAAAAGTATTATGTTTATACTGAATCACAGTCAAGGTTTAGGAAGAAATGGTGACCAGAGATAATCTGTTCATTCTTCGTGTTTTAATTGCTCATATGATAAATATTGGTAGTAAATTTTACCATGTATATTAATTTACTGTACAAAAGATTGTTAAATATAATCTATGACATAATTTGATTAAATATTCTTAAAGATAATCTACGATATAATTTGGTTAATCAAGGTATGTATCAGTGACAATGCGTTAGATGTCATTCGAAATTTGAATGCAGATATGAAGTCAAATGTAAAGTCTCTCAGACTGCGCTTAGTGAAGAACTGTCATGCACTTTCGGTGTGAGACAAGGCGATTATCTGTCCCCAGTTTTATTTGTAATGTATATGAACAATGTAGTTTGCCTTAATGGTGTTGGTCGAATATAATTAGATATGATACAATTGCTGTTTGTTATTACTGCATGCTGATGATACTGTAATTATTCTGACTCAGCAGTTGGTTTTCGAAATGAATTTGGTACTTTAACATTGTGCTGCAATAGATAAATATTATTGCTAAATACTCAAAAACAAAAACAATGATATAAGCTCAAACGCTGTCTTTGGTCAAGTGCAGAAAACAGTTTATAGGTAAAGTAAACACCTTTGGTGTTGTTGTTGTTGTTGTTGTTCGTCCTTCGAGTTCGAAGTTGATCATGCCATCACTGACTGGTTTGGTTTCTGTAAGTATGCGAATGGCTAATCATTCCAATTTGTGCCCTGAGCTGTCCGTGGCACATTTGGCAGGATATGCCACTTGGATTTGCTTAATAAACAGAGGACGTGCTGTTTTTTCCTGAGATTTGCTCTGATTAGGCTTTTGCACTTACTCTGCAGTTCTCCTCTGCTCAAACTTTGTACCTCCAGTATGGATGAGACTCAGCCAGGCTGAGCGATCCTGTGCGAGATCTTCCCAAGACTCAGGGTCAATGTTGAAATGCTTCAAGGATGACTTAATGGAACTTTTAAAGCGTTTCTTCTGACAACACTGAGATCGCCTTCTCTCCTTCATTCTTCTTTAGTAGTAGCTCTGCTGACGCCCTTGTGACGTGGCCTGCCCATCTCAACTGTGATTACATCAACAGAACGTTGGGATGCCTACTCGTGAGAGTAGTTCAGTGTCTGGGACCATGTCCTGTTATCGTATTCTCATCAGTTTACTCAGGCAGCCAATGTGACAATCGTCCAGCTTCTTGGCAAGGCGTTTGTATACCGTCCATGTTTCGCAAGCATACACGAGGGTCAGCAACACAATGACTTTGTAAACCTTCAGTTTGTTTATTCGCTGGTACCTCTGCGCTCCCACACATTTGCAAGTAGTCTTTCAAAGGCCACAATTGCTTTAGTAATTCTGGCGTTGGTTTCACCATCGATGTAGACTGCACGTGACGGTGTGCTGCCGAGATAGGTGAACTTGTCCGCCGCAAGACGGTCTGGCCATTAACTGTTATGGTATGATCTTCGTAAGGCTTTCCTGGTGCAGGATGGTGCATCGCCTTTGTCTTCTTGATATCGATTGCGAGACCGAAATGGACACATCCTGTAGAGAAGTGTTTCATATCACTCAGATCTGGCAATCAGGGAACAGTAGTCAGCAATTAGGAGATAACATGATCCGAAATTAAGCAAGTGCACTTCTTAAATTAAGAACTTCATGATATAGATTTGAAAAATAAATTTGTAGATGGAATAGACAAAAATAAGATGCCGAGATAAAATAGAATATGTAAATTTGGCCCAACTCTAGACAGTGGTTATCATTTTCTCCTGGATGTCCATTTCATCTGGATCGTAGGAAGATGCCTATATCTATGTACTACTAGAGAAAGCCTAACATGTTCAAATATGTCACTTAATATTTAGTTCTAATGCATGTCTTCTTAGGAAGGCTGGAATCTTTGTTTTAAAAAAAGGAGATAAATATTAGGAAGTTTTAAATTCACACTTAATAGAAAATCGTTGGAGCTTCTTTATTTTTCCTTTAAAAGGCATCTTTTTTGGTATTATTTGGAATAACTACAGTAGAAATATGAAAATATTATATAGCAAAATTACACCCTGAAGGAGGAAGGATGGTTTATGGGGCAACAAAATCGACATTATATGTTAGCGATGTGCAGAAAGCAAAATGGGAAAGACTTACAGCAAGACGTTATAAACACAGAATAATCACATTTTGAAATGCACTTTGATATGACTTCTGAATTCCTTCCGGCCTTGTTTCCGCATCCAGCAGGTGGGTAATAGACAACTTCGTAATAGGTCTCCGGGCCTTGTTTCCATATTAATCAGGTGAGTAACAGACAACTTATTGATAGAGCTAACCGGCAAGCACCTTGTGCCAGGACTAACTTAGATCAAAAATTGGAATCTTATCCCTTTCCAGAATAGGAACAACATGTCAATGAATTTCTTGTAGCTATATTCAAACAGGAATCTAAAGTCCCAGCCTATTACTATTAAGGTGAAAGATCAGAACAAATTTTACATTCAAGACATCTGCTAGGTGTTAGCTCATTAGAAGATATCCTCTGATCATACATTAATTGTCATTGAGAAACAACTGTGGTTAACCAAAAGCTGCAGAAATGTGGTGTAGATTGTGCCAAGTATACTGTTATCACGAATCGTTCAATAAGCACATTGTCTCAAGATACAGACATATCTTCTTAACTGCTGGGTAAACGCTTGCTACCGCTTGCGGCAAACGAAAAGTATTCAGCGAGATTCAGCAATGCATAGCATAAGCCCAAAGAAAAAAGAAAGATCTGTCAAGTATATGCATGCGTGTATGTTATGTACTCATGATTATCATCATCTTTATTTTCCTTTAATAGAAGATTGCGTGATGTAATCAGTCACTTGATTACAATCATAGTACATTCATAACAATAAATAAATAAGTAAATAAATAAACAAACAAGGAAATAAATAAATACATAAATAAATAAATAAATAAATAAATAAATAAACAATGCAGACTAATCACTTGTGGAGAAAGTCTGTAATAGGTGGTAGGAGCAACATAAAAGATTTCATGCATACAAAAATGTAAAGAGGTATACAATTACGACTAACATATCACAGCCGTCTATGCTACAAAAGAGGATGTTAAACTCAGAATACTAACATTATATCCATCATTACATTTTGTATAATCTGCAGAAGTCGCAAGGTTATAAAAGATCTATTTGTAGCAAATAGCTGCACACTGCATGAGAAAATATGTTGTATACCGAACACATAACTTGAAGCTCTGGCTGTCAATTACACCCGCTGGTAATCTTTTCACTAGAAGATATTGCAGGTGCAGATCATCTTCTGGGTTAAATAAAGTAACATTTAGGCTTACTGGAAATGCATCAGTCAGGTGATCTCTGACAGTTTCTGAAACAATACATATATGGATATGCAACACAAATGTGACGTATCAAGTCTGTATGATGTTTTGTTTCAAGTTTGAATGTCAATTAAAATTTAACAAGTTTCTGCTATTAATACTTGTTAATTACTCTCTGATACTATTACAATATTGTACACACAGTTTTCTTTTAATATTTAATTCGCTAGTATTCACTTCTGTAATCACCGTATGTACTCGATTATATATCGAGTCAAACTGCAAACTGCACAGACTGAGATTTACCATCACATCATGTACCGGAAGATCTGGCTCTGTGCAGTTTTATTTAGGAGTAATCAATAGAACAAACAATATAGACCGTGATCTGCAAGTGCATTATGCAAGAGGAGATCAGGAACATTGTTGTTTGCAGTTTGACTAGACTTATAAGAGAGTAAATACGGTTTCTGTTTGTTCTCTTTCATTCTCATGTCAGCCAGATTATTTAATTAAAGATCGTTGTTAATGAGGAGTTGGTTCGAAATAAGCTTACGCTTGTTGCCAATCGTCCGTATCTCTTTAAGTAATATTTTATGTAATTTCTATGACGATATATATATATATATATATATATATATATATATATATATATATATATATATATATATATATAGAGAGAGAGAGAGAGAGAGAGAGAAGAGAGAGAGAGAGACAGACAGACAGACAGACAGACAGACAGGGCTGCAAGGTGGCTCACTAAGCAACGAATCAAACAACATCTGCTTGAGTCTGGCTCCGAAGTCCAGTGTTTGCCATGTTTCCAAGAATCTGAGTACCACGGTCGTCGGCAACTGAGGGGTTCTTAAATGCGCTAATACTACAAATAATTGGCCCATAATCACCTAATTACCACACATAACGCAACTATAACTTCAGAATTGCATGGTTTTTCTCGTTTCACACTTGTATGACTTATTAGCAAGCCTTTCTGAACAGAATATTAGTATTTTAAGCCATACAAAGCAAAACGCCATCTAAAACACCTACTACGATGAAATAATCATCAAATTACTAAACATTTATACCTAACATTGTCCAGAGAATTCCCTACAGCAATTAGTGAGGGTCCATTTTACGACATTAATCCATGCTATCGTAACGTCTCTTGAATACATTATATCCTGAAGCCTGCTTCTAGGATTTCACTAAATAATTACTGTTCTTGAATATTATCTTCCGACACAGCAATCACTAAAATCTAACAAAATTATAAACGGAGACGTCGATAACGCATACCCTATCATATATATGTGTGTGTGTTGTGTGTGTATGTGTGTGTGTGTGTGTGTGTGTATAT
>JAECUM010022656.1:0-15040 GCA_016617855.1 Megalonaias nervosa | reverse complement strand
ACATTTTTTTTTTTTGCTTGGTGTTTTCTACGATCTCACATACAGGTTTACATTCAGCGACTCCGACCTAAGATCGAGCAAGTGGCCATTTCGGTCAGTAAGTTTGAAATTTATCCGTGATAAGAGACGACTGTGACATTTCAGATAAACAACATTGATCGGTTCTGATACAATCAAATAACCTGGAGGGACTTGAGGGGTAAACGAGTAGAGAATGTATCCTTGTTGGGCCTGATTGGATTTATCAGTGTCTACTTGATAACTGCCGTCGACGACGTCACATACTAGATTGACAGCTACCGTTGATGTGATGTTGACGAGCCTGGTGAGACATGACGGCCTTCGTTGTATGGATTATTATTGTATCGGAGGATATTCGATGGTGGGTTTATTTTTCTCCATGATTCGAGGATTTTTGGAAACATATCTGTGATGTTAAGTTCAATTTTAGGGATAATATTATATTGACCTTCTTCTAAATATTTTTTTATATCGAAACGTACAAACAATTTATCAATACCATAATTTTTAATAAATACCTTTTCAGCAAATTTAGCGTTTTCATCTACCACATGTGTCATATATGTATAGTCAGATATTACTGCGTTTAGATGCTTAATTGAATCAATAATATTTTTTTTTCACATCGTCGTTAGAATTGTTTGTTAAATCAATAATTAAATTTTTTACGTGTTCATGAATTTTATTAAATTCATTTTTGATTGGACCAAATAACACATTAGTTCTAATACCAACACCATAAAAACTTCTGCCTTCAAATTTTATCTTATAAACATCTGGTAATAAAAATATTTTTTGCTCGTTCACGATAAAATATTCATCAACGTTCCATGGGTATTTATTTCTGTATTCAGGTGTTTTCATAAATTTTTGCTCCGTCGTCAAAAATTCATCTTGACGTGGTTGTGACGGACCTTCATATGGAGGTGCTATATCTGGCCATCCTAACACTGATCTAATCGAACTTTGATATATGTCAACTTGATAATCCGGTGATAATATTTCCACTGTCGAAGAAAGTGTTGGCTTTTGGACGGTAATGGCAATCTTTGATTCTTTTCCTGTGATGGATTTAATTCTGCGCTGGAATTCTTCATTGATCTGTTCTATTTGATTACTACCCGTTGGAATACTAACTACTTGCCAATCTGGCGTTCCATCATCTTTGTTTTCATTTGCAAATACTAATGAATTATTCGGTTGTAGTCCACCAAACGACGTTGACCTAATTAATGTTGGGCCAACTATAATAAACCCGTAATTGCGCTAGACCTATCTCGGATGCTAGTATCGCAGTTGGAAAATTAATACTGAATTCAGGATTAGTTGAACTCGCTGATATCATTGTGGTTCTTACCGGAGCAGTATTAGTGACGATCTGTTGTAATAATTCCTGAGATCGTTGATCCAGTGACGCAGTCACTGACGTTGACATTATTATACTATTATTGTTTTAAATCACCGACGACGACATCATTGACGACGTTGTCGTCGAATACTTCATTGTATATCTTTATTGCGATACTGAATTCTTCGTCGGTGATTATTCCATCATTAAGCGACGAAGAAATAATCGATGATAATTTAGAATATGCGGTCGTTGCTGTGTGTAATTTTCATCGTGTACTCGTTCAATTTTTCATTCGTACACGTATTTATCTTTTTCGCGATTATATTAAATATTCCAGCGATCGACGTTGACGATGAAACAATGATTGTTACAACGATCGGCGCTGTCATCGTCAGCGTTGATAATACTACTCCGGTTACAGCAACTAGTGTAGAAACCGAATAAAGCATGATATCAACGACGGTTCCACGTCTACGATATTTCTTTATTTTTGCTGTATAATTATCGATGATGGTTTTTAATTTATTCTGTCATGCTATTACTTGATCGTATCTGTATCTGTTAACGTCTATCATTATACTTAATTGTTATTGTCTAAGACAGTGATAAATTCCAGACACCACCAGTAACGCCTCGGGGGTATTTCCGTTGATGTCAACGTAAATGTTTCTTTGGTGTCCTTGGTTAGCATCACCAGAAGAGGATTATGATGTGCATTAGGCGACGATGAAGTGGCCGCAGTAATTTCCAAACCATACATGGACAACCTGTATAACCCAGTTACTTCTGCGGTATATTTGAGAATGTTATTGCGCAGTGTCCACGTTGATACGCCAGACGCCACAGTGTACGTGATGTTGATAATTTGTTTGTGTGGAATTTTAATCAGATTCGTTTTTTCAGTGATATTAGGAATTCCGCTGACAATATCATTGAGTTTTGTATTTAAATCTTTGAGATTTATGTCAACGGTTGGTGGACTTCCAAAGAATTCTTCAGCCGTTTTATTAAGTTTTTGAAAATTTATACGAGTATTATTAAACGCACCTACATGAACGTCATACTCGGCTCGAAGTGTATTTACTCTATCATTGATCGTGGTATCGCTATCATCCACATATTTCTTCGTTGCGGCATCTTCGTCGCCGTCTGGTAATCGTAGAGCAACAATTTTATTTGAATTCATGTTAATTTCGCCGGTCATAATACCCCCGGTGGATTTTAAACGATCAGAAACACTTTTTAGAATTTCATCTCGAATTCCTGCAATAGATATAGATGAATCTCTGATCGTTCCGATGTTAGTAAACGTTGCAATGTTACCTTCGGTTGACCCAACAACTCTACGAAGAATTTCAGTCCATTTGAGATTACTCGTTTTCAAAACACCAAATTGATCCTAATGATTA
This sequence comes from Megalonaias nervosa, assembly GCA_016617855.1. Taxonomy (NCBI): domain Eukaryota; kingdom Metazoa; phylum Mollusca; class Bivalvia; order Unionida; family Unionidae; genus Megalonaias; species Megalonaias nervosa. Next base: position 12,259 of record JAECUM010022656.1, on the reverse strand, counting down.
TGTTTGCATGGGTCTAATAGTTTGTTAGAAACATCGTATTTATTTAAAACGTAAATGTGACTCGTGTAAGCACGATTTTTATATGATAGTTTTTCGTTCCAAGTAAACAGTCGGGAAAAGCTGTGTAAATGATTGGCTGTGACTACGTCATTACTAATTATACTTGTTTACGCTTTTGTAATGCCCAGGTGTGATTTCGAAATCACACGTGTACTTCGTGCATGTGTACATGAAATGACGTATTAGCTTGTTTTAAATGCTCAGTTACCTATAAGAAATTTTCAGTCATAGTCGTAGTCAGTCATAGTTGAGAGTCACATCATAACATCTTGTAGAGTTTCTAATACCTTAAGGAAAAGGTATTCTTTCGTGCTGGAAAGAGTTGTTCGTTCGTACGCATGTTGAACAACATGTGTTTTGTTATCGATGATAGCTGTACTTCGTCTACCTGTTAAATAATAAGTATTTTCCCTGGAGAACCACACGACTGGCTTTGGACAAAGACATTTGCTGAAATTAATTCTAAATTGGAACTGAACAATACAAATTGTGATTCACAGTGAAAATTCTGGACATTTGTGTTTAACTTTCGTCTGACATCATCATCCGCCATCTTGGAACGGAATTGAGATTCAGACTACGTCAGTTTAGAACTGTTTAGTCACAGGACTTGTGTTTTCACAATATTAGGACACATTTTTGGATCTTCTTCGTAAATCGTAAGTCTTGTTTCATATATTTACCTTTTCATCGTGTTTTCTAGGGAAATAAATTATTTTTGTTAAAATTTACAAAGCTTGTTGTAGTCACTCTTTTCTTTATGTTACTTTAAACGAGCCGAAACGTAAGAACTGATTGAACATGCTTCTGGACAAATTTGGTAAACGTTTGGGCCTGTGTGCGTCTGTCTCGAATCAGAAGGAGGCTTTCGTCTATTCTTAATAGAAGCGAAAGTTTGCTTTATCAGCATTTCGCTTCAGAGAAATGCTGAGTCTTGTATCTCACTTACTCAATAAGAACGCTAAGAATCTAGCTTCTTAGTACTGACACAATTTAGGAATACTAGTTCTGCCGACCTGGCATACAAAAACAAATGTATAATACCGGGGGGGGGGAATTTGCACTTGCTTGTAACTTTATTAAAATAACATATAGTTGTAATACGAAAATAAATAAAGTTAATTTCAATATATTTTAGTGGAAATTACTTCCAATATAATTTAATGAAAAATTAATCCAATGAAAAATTAGTTTTATTACAATTTAGAGAAAATTTTAATGTTATTATTTTACTCAAAATTCTGTCCTAATAATACCTTCCGGGTCATTTGAGCCGAGTCCTCGAGGCTCGATAAAGAGAAAAATTACATTCATACAAAGAAGGTAAAAAATGAAAAATCAAAAATACAATGATAATAGCTTTGTTAAAACAGTCCGTAAAATTAAAAAAATACAATGAAAAATCATTGCGGTGCATTCTGTGGAGTTCAAAAAAATACAATGAGAAAAACACTGTATAATATTCAGTGAAATACAAAAGATCAATAAAAAGAACACTGCAAAATTTTTATTAATATTCAAAAAATACAATGAAAAGAACACTTCGCAACATTCAATAAAATTCAAAAATACAATGAAAATAGCGTGGCACGACATTAGAAAAAAAATTGAGAAAAATTGCAATAAGCCAAAAGGTTTTAAAATATTTAAGAAAATTCTACACAATCTACTTCTACGACTAGTCCTTTTAAACGATTATAGAAAATTAATATCAGCATGCAGTTCTTGTTTTCTTTATTTTTCTTTTTATATGTTAGTTTACTCTTTTTTGTTGTCATTTTTATTTTATTTTGTATAACATCAGCAGAACATATTTATTGGTGACTACGGTTATTTTGCTTTAGCGAAATGTGGTGAAAAGAACTCTCATTGTTATGGATAGTACTAGTAAGCCGATATTGAGTTTATCTTCTTATTGCATACATAATATCAGTAAAGAAATACCAGCTACATTGAAGTAAAAATGTTTGCGAAGAGAATGGAGTAAGAATTTGGTATTAATCAAAAGTAAGGAAAGTGAAAATTTTAGTGTTGTGTTAGTCCTACCCTAATAACCATGACTTCTGTTTACTTATAATCAAACCTTGGCCTATGTGTGTATGAAATAGAAATTGCATTCAATCTAACCTAAGATCAATGAGTAAAAATATCATTAAGATCGTAAACTGATTCGGTGTTGTCTAGTGCAACCGTGAAATGGGCGTGTATTACTGACGTTACCTGTGACGTGTGAAAGAGAATGTATCGCCGTTATCGTTTCAAACAAATTTAACTCAGAAGCTGACCGTATGCAGGGCAATAGCTGCTCAAAACCTCGGTATCGAGCAATCGCTCCGACACTTTGACTATTTAATCATTTCAGAATACATATATAATGAACAACACGACAACATCGATTGATGTTGCGAAACCAGGGAAGGAAGCACCTCTTCTGACTGGTTTGAAGGCATTAGAGCTGTTTCTATGGCGTTATCGCCGAGACACATTCATATGATTTCATATGAAAACGTGAGAGAAAAACCTCAATAACATTATCGAACACCATTGGGCTACAAAATAAACATCTGCATCAACATGTTTGAGACGGCTAGGCGGAAATTACAATTCTCTCTAAGATAGGCAAAATAAAGTAAATACGGTAATACGTGTTATATGTGTTGGTAGCAAAAATATATGCGATGGTTTCAAATTTCATTGCGAACAGGTTGGATGTAAATGCTTAGTGTATGGAATGCAAGTTAAGGTCAGTAGGTTCATTCACACTGTAGTAGAAAACCTTAGCGACTGTGACGTATGTTACTGCAGTAGGTATAAAAAAAATTTATTATTATTAAATGAAAAATTAAATATAGCATAAATTAGATCAGTGTTTGGGAATAGTTTGAAATTAATGCACTAACCTTGCAATTTGTATTCAAAAAAACAAAATAAAATATAGCAAAAACATATCTTTGTGAGAATTACCACAATCCAGAAATATTCTTCCTATGAAACGAATTAGATATTAAATAGTAAACAATACACGTATTGTCTGTAATACTGAAAGAGTTCAAAATGTTGAAGTTAGTCACTATCACTGGAAAGAAAACTGTCAATGAGAATGTCGTTGACTTGGGGCCTGGCGAAGATGTCGCTGTTGGACCCATGGAAATTCTGTCCTAATACTTAAACTAAGACGTATTTATTGAAATTAAAACAAAGACTGGTATTCTACATGTTACATTCTTCCTGTCAATGTATGAATTACTCTGTCTCAATAGCCAATCAAGAGGACCTGCCGAAAATATACCAGTAGTGATTGGGGATACTTTACGGACAATGGGAATTAGCATTAGGGGACCCTATTTTGTACTATACGGACAAGATTTATACGGACAAAATATCACCCTGGGACACTCTACGGACAATGGGAATTTTGTATAGCGACTAGCACACCATGGGTTAGTAGGACGTCACGGTACTGGACACTTGCAACAATGTAGCAAGTACCGTGACCTCATGACACCTGTTTCATTTCTATACTAAGTTTTATGCATTCGCGTTCGTGTCAGTGGATAGTATAGTATGTTTTAAATTTTTTTTTAGGCAAGAAAGAATAAATTTTTTCGAGGCAGTGGAGTGGCCCTGAAAAAGGCTTTTGGATTTCTTCTTCTTCTTTGTCTTCTTCTAAGTTCTTCTTTTTCCCCACCAACCTCTAATTTTCTGTCCTACACTTTTCTGACCTCCACTTTTTGTCTTCTTCTCATTCTTTTCCTTCTCCTCCTTTTTTTTCCTTCTCCTTCTCTTTCTCCTCCTTCTTCCTTTTCTCATTTTCTTCTTCGTTTTCTATCTTTTTGTTCCACTCTCTCATCCTCCTTTTGTCTTCTAAATCTCCATTTTCGTCCTTTTCAATCCTAATCATTTCATTTAATATGTCCTTACTTCTCTTTAAATTATTAATTTCCATGCTTAGTCTATGGGGACTATAAGCCCCAAACTACATTCGGACTAGCATCTCCTCCACCATTCCTAACGTGTCCACTACCACCTGCAATCTAATCATTTTTTCCATGTTGCATTCTGTGTAGAATGCTTTATATCCGTGGAGCACGGACGTGAAGGAAAACATCCCTTACTCTCACTTCACATATTATATACTATCCACACCAACGAACTAGAACGCATAAAACACACCATACCTACTATCCACACCAACGAACGCGATTGCATAAAACATACACATATACTATCCACACAAACGAACGCGAAGGCATAAAACATACACACTATACTATCCACACAAACAAACGTGAATGCATAAAACACACCATATTTACTATCCTCACAAACGAAAGCGAAAGCATAAAACACATATATACTATCCACACCAACGAATGAGACTGCATAAAAAACACCATATTTACTATCCACACCAACGAAAGCGAAAGCATAAAACACACCATATTTACTATCCTGACCAACGAACGAGAATGCATAAAACATTCACCCTATACTATCCTCACAAACGAACGAGAATGCATAAAACACACATGTTTACTATCTACACCACGAACGAGAATGCATAAAACACATATATACTATCCACACAACCGAACGCGAATGCATGAAACATACACACTATACTATCCTCACAAACGAATGCGAACGCAAACACACACACACACACACACACACACACACACACACACACACACACACACACACACACACACACATCAGTAAAGAAGCGAGTGTTTATGGTCACACTACTTCACATTCACACATATTGGCAAATTGAATAGTATCTCCTTTCTAGAGAGATCTGGTTAGCCCTGAGAAGGGTTTCTTTTTTAGAACTCCAAATGCACCTGGCTAATGATGACATCTCCCAGGGCGGGCGCCACACACACATCGCAGGCTCCAGTCCTGCTCCCAATTTGTGAGTGTGGTTGGGGGCGCAGAGGGAGGTTGATTGGCTTCACTATCCCACTCCTCAGTTTGAGGGATAGTGACCACTTGTTCCCTCCTTCTTCTGTTCCACACCCTGGGATGATGATGCTGACACCGAGGCTCCCACTCTTGCTTCTGTCTTTCTAATTCCTCCCATGCCTCCTCGTCCCAGGTTTCTCTCTGAGGGACAGCGGCTCTTGGTACTGGTGGCAGAGGCTGTGGATGTCTTTGTTGCGGAAGTGGTGGCTGTGGAGACGTTGGTGTCCTCACCTCAGGCTTGACCTCACACAGTGGTCTTAGTAAGAGGTGAGGCAGGATCCCTCGCTTCTTTTCCTTCTCCTCTTCCTTCTTCTTATTTTCCTCCTCTTCTTCCAACTGGGCTGCTTCTGTCATGGCCTCCATAGCCAGCTCATCCAGGAGGCGCCTGGCATTCTCCAGGTGCATTTGCAGCTCCAACAGTTTGACTATTCTGTTACTCATCTTCTTCCAAGTTAACAGGTCAACGATGGGTAGCCAGACTGACGTGCGCTTGGATTTATATCCCTGGAGCACGGACGTGACACCAAAACTTACCATCACATCAAACGCGCGAACCTAAAAGAAACACTCACGTTGACTTTTTTTTACTTACAAACACAGACATGCACGATTCGACAAGACAGAGAAAACTAAGGGTGAATTTTTTCCTGATAAAAGAAATGAAGTGCTTATAGACACACTTCTATTTTTTTTAAACATACAAACACAGAAATTTGTTTTGGCAATTGAATTAGTATGTCTTTTCTAGAGTATTGGGGTAGCCCTGAAAAGAGTTGTTTTCTGTTGACGGGGAGTGATGGCAACCTTTTTTTACTGTCTAAGATTGCGTCCCCGTCTGGCAGCAGGCTTTCCTATACGATACGGATTGCTTCTGCGAAAAGAGAAGGAGAACTCTTTGGTGTCCACACGACAGTCCACAAAACCTCTGTCTGGTTCTTGCTGCTGCTGCTGTTGCTGCTGCTGTTGTTATTGCTGTTCTCTCTGCTTCTGCAGTCTGTACTTCTCTGTCCATTCTTCTTGTTCTTTCTTGATTTCCTCTCTGAGACCTCTTCTACTAGGTCTTGGATTATTGCTAACATTCTGACATTCTCTATCTCATCAGGCTTCGGTATCAGGTTTAGCCTGACACGATGTAAATTCACGTAAGCTTTGTTCAGCTTGGCTAGACTAAAATGCATCTTCATAGGTTGACGAGTCACCAGTGGATGGCCAGACTGGAGACCAACCCGCTTTATATGGTTCAAACGCGGACGCGATAGAAAACATCCTTGTTTTTTTTTTTTGTTTGGGTCGGAAGGCTATGATAGCGAATGTCATGGTGAGGGATAGAAAGTCAAAGAGCATATATTCAGTCTTTCTTTGAAAACAAACGACAAACACATTTTTCAAAACACAACATTTTTTATTCAACCAACAATCAACTACTAACAATTAACAATAACATCAAACAGAAACTATTTTTGACAAGGTTGCCAACGTTGTGAAATCATGTGAGATTTCCATTGATGGAAGTCATGAGGCCATTGATGTACACTACGTTAGTAAAGACCTATCTTATGGTCCACAGGCATCTTAAAAGACTTTTTTGTCCGGCGACATTTTTTCTGAATGTCCTTGTATGGGATACCCTTCAGTGAGGTCACAAGGTCACGAGCTCACATCACCCTGCTGTTTATTTTTGGACAACGCAACACGTAAACTTATCGTAGAGGACGACACAACATATAATCTTAATTAAGTACGGCACAACCCCTTATGAACTCCTAGATTGCCAAACAACATTCTAGCAAGTTCAGTGAGTATACATATAAACTTATCCTAGGGGACGACACAACACATAAACGTATCCTAAGAGACGGCACATACATAAACTTATCCTAAGAGAGGGCACATACATAAACGGGGGATTTACCTACGTCCAACAGATTTTGTACACTCTCTCCATAATAACCCCGAGGAGAGTGCAAAAGTACACCCACCACGTGGTTACATGGTGGGAGAGTGTGTTATTTTTCTGTTGGGCTTCGTACCCCCAATTATCTTAGAAAAATTTGTTAACCCAGGACCATACCCACCGACATATGCCTGTTACGGGAATCGAACCACAGACCTTCAGTACGAGAATCCAACATTCCTGCACTGAGCTATGAAATCCAGTTACATATATATATTCGAGAAATTACTATATACTTACCAGTTGCCTGATTTTGAATAACATTTCATTTTCAGATTTTGGATATATATATATATAGTTAGTATATATATATATATATATATATATATATATATATATATATATATATATATATATATATACATATATATATATATATATGTGTGTGTGTGTGTGTGTTTGTGTGCTTAATCTTGAAATCTTACATTTGTACAGTAAAACGAAGCTTTAGAATGCGCTCGTATATGAAGTTGCCAAATACGTAATTTCCAACATTAATACAGCGGCCGTGTGCGACTTTGTGCAGTCTGAAAAATTAATAGTGTTTTTTTTACTAAGCCGTAAAGATTCAGGCATCTAACACAGACAGACAGGTTAATACGCCTGGAAATCACTTAACAGACAGACAGACAGACTAATACGTCTGGAAATCACTTGGCAGACAAAACGAACTCACTAATACGCCTGGAAATTAATTAATAGATTCTACAGCAGCGATTTATCACAGACAGTCTGAAAATCAATACAGACATAAAGTGCATTCGAACCAATCTATGTCCAATAATCCAAATATGATTTATGTTATCTGGAAGACAGTATTTATCTCCCTTCTAAAGGAACACAGTTATATTTTCTTCGGCTAATGTTATATTTTCGATTATTAATTAAATAAATAAAATTAAATATAAAATATGAGACAGAAAAAAGAAATAACAAACATTAACTGGCCGTTTCCTTTAAACAGTTATAGAATATTTGGTTTTGACAAAGAATATCTTTCAGAAAATTATATAATAGCTCCAGGAAGATATAAACATGGAAATTCTATGTTCACAAGTATAAAAACGATGGGATTTAATCTGAGCAGAAAAGAAATAACTGAATTTGATTCAATAAAATTAGCAACTGATATGCTTAAAGTTAGTTCTGGGAAAATTTTAAAAAATCATATTTTTCAAACATCTGATGGCTCGTACTGAACTACTTTTGTCGTTAGAACTGAAAAAGACCAAGAAAAATAAATGATTGGCTGACTGATCCTTTTACTGATGTTTTTGAGCATGCGATAAAAAAATCTTCCAGAGAAACATAATGAGCAAGTGCTAGAGTATTAATTCCATCTTTGCAATATCTTTTATCATCGAAATTACTCAGTCCACGTTTAATAATCGTATCTGTCTCGAGTTTGTGAAGATTGGTTCTGATTACATTTGTCTTAATAAAACTAACATTATTGTTTAGTGCGGTTTTAAAATTGTTAAATTTCATACTTTTTTTACGTATACACGAGGAATACCTTTCGCTTTCTTTGTCAGTTTATTATCGTCTGGAATTACGGCATACATTTTACTTCGAAGTCCAACAAACTCTCTCTCCGGCACAGACATAATTTCATTCTTAAATTTACCAATAACTTTTTTATTCACATTATCATGAAATCCACTACTAGTCGGATAATCTGATAAATCAAATAAGTTACGGCGTTTATAAATATCCCCATAGACATCTTCACATTTTATGTTATAAACTAGTGAATCTGTATCAGTAAATAGCAACTCTGAATCTGGCCACTGCTTTTTGGTAAAATTATAGTGAAAGTCGTACATTAGCCACTTTGATATATCAAGTACAGCTGCACCAACATATATTGGTTTATTTAACTTTAAATTTGTCTCTCGTCGTTGTATTGCAACAAGATTTTCATTAAATATTTTCATGCTGACAATACCATCATCGTTAACTAATTTATTTCTGCGATTTATATCTTTTACAATCTCTATCGAAACTAGCTTTCTAATGTTCTCCATTGTCTTTCCAAAAACTGATTTATTCATGAACTTGAAAAAGTTTTTCTCAAAGTCGGTCTTAGCAATAGCACGACGTTTGGTATTTAAGTCAATATAATTTGACATCCACCTAGACTGATTAAATTTTAGCACACGATGGACTTTTCTCAGAATTAGTCCAGCATGTACTGCTTGTTTTAAATTTTTATAATGTATAACGTAATTTCTTTGATTAAGCAAATTTGGAACTAGCTTATTAACAATCGAATGTTTTGCTGTTGTCATGGCTCGTTGCTCGGGTGATAGTAAACTTTAATCTATCATCATCGATTCTGTACAAAATGGGTAGTCGTTGTGTAGATCATGTAACGAACTAGGGTAATCTAGATGGACTTCAACAAAATAACTGACATTGTTAATTTTTCTAGGCAAAACATTTTCAGTTTCTTTAAGAAATTGATCTGGAGATATCCAATGAAATCCACCGCACGGCATTGGCTCTGACATTGCATACCCATACAAATTGACGCAATCTAGATAAATAATATAACTCGACGGGAGATTTTTATCATAATTTTTTAGATATTTATTATTAGCTACTGAATATTTTTTTGTTATAACACTAATTCCGCCTTTAATACCTTTTAAATAAAATTAAACATATCGACGTCTGTTAAGAGATCTAATTCTGTCTTACTTGTTTTTAGTAGAGCGTCCCACGACAGCCCGGGAGCAGAATAATACCAACAGGGATCTAGTCCGTAATTGCTGTAGCTTACTCGACGAAAACTTTCAAAAACATCTGCTAGTAATAAAACATCTGTTTTCAAATATATATCATGATAATCACAAATGTTTTACAACTAAATTTATTCCAAATTTCTTGTGCATATTTGTATTCGTCGTCTGACACATCTTCACCTTTTAGCTGCGAGTAAAATTTGTCTTTGCTAGGCAGAGAAGTTTCATCAAATCTGCTCCAGTCGTCGAGATACTCAAACGGAAAGATACCTTTTTTTTGTCAGATCGACGTAGTTTTCACCAAAGGAACTTTGCAGATTATTAAAAGTGCTACAACCTTTTACAAGTTCATCTAATGATGCTGCCATAAATTGCAGATTATAAATGAAACGTAATTTTCCGAGAGTAACTGACATATACTTTTCAAAATTATTTGGAATACATTTTATCTTATTATTTAGTTTTAGTTTAGATTTAATTTCCTCATTGCCAAAAGCTTCTACAATGATATGACTATCATAGGCGCGAAAGTTATGTAAAACGATAGGTATAAACTTTGGTGCCTGAAATTTTAAATTACAATTATTATGAGCTACCCCACGATACTGACCGGTCAGATGACAGTGATCGCGCACCTTATCTTGGACTCCGTTTGAGTCTACCAATAACTTCTCGCCAATATGACAATCAACTGCTTCATCAAATTCAAGTTGTTGCTTAGATGTTATTTTCATTGGAGCTGTCTTAAATAATTTGTTTGAAATTTTATTAACATCATCTATAAGATTTTTTAGTAACCATACCGCCGGACTTTCAGATTCATTATCTTTACATCTATATAACTTTACTGGACATGAAAACTTATCGTCGACGCAACAAACTACTTTAAAAGCTACTCCGCAAGGAACATGTTGCTGTATTTTTCTTGTGCTTGATTTATTAGGATTATTTTCAGCGCCAGTCACTGGAACGAGCATGCACTCAATCGGCATAAATAACGAAAGGTATATTTAGTTTATGATCATAACTTTTAAATTTTAAGACTTTTTCTTTTTCGCTTGGCATTGTTATTCTTTGAACGTTGATACAGTATTTAAGATGTTCCTGTAGTTTCTCATTCTTAGAAAAACCCTGCAAACATCTGTAACAGAAATATTTCTTTTTTATTTTTATTATACTGTCTGCCAACTAAGCCGTTAAAGTTTTTTATCCAAGCGTAATGTCCTCGATAAAATAATAAATTTATTGTCTTTTATGTAGCAGTCTCTGAAATATATCTTGGGTAAACATTTTCTCGCTCATCTAGTCCGAAAACATTTATTGAAATATTGTTTTGTTTTTCAAACTTTGGTATCTGATTTTCTGCCACTGGAAAATTATTCCACTAAAATCTAGTTCGTCTTTGTATGGCAAATACTTTTCAATTCGGTCACTGTGGTCACTCTGAGGATGTCTTTCAGTCAAAACTGACCAAAGAAAACATTCATCGCCGTTGTTTTTGACATTTATACAGCATTTTTTGTTTTTAATTTTTTTTGGAAGATCAACGTAAGAACCACCTCGCAGTACGTTATATCTTTCTGTATGAATTAAAACTTCCTTTATCATTTCAAATTTCCAACCTGACCCAGATGAAGTAAATTCCTCCAATTTTTTATTTATTTTTTGGTGTATTTCAGCGGCGACTGTGGTAATATTTGTTCCAGTTAATATTTGTCGTGATTTAGCTGTTAGATATGGTTCTGAAATTTCTGTCGAAACTTGTATTTTCAAAAATTATATTAAGTATATCTTTTTGAAGCGCATGTAACTTTGTTAAAATCATATGATACTGAACTATTAGCTTGATACTTTTGTGAGCTGCAAATTCTTGAGCTATAACTGGTTGTAAAAGATGATACAAATTTGTAGAGTTAAAATTTGCAAAAACATTTTCATTATCAAATTTGTAACTGTTGTCGTAACCTGAAAATGCGGTAGCAATTTTTTTCTGCTTTGATAATGCTCTTTTTAGCAATATCGCGCAATTTTAACATTATATATATAGTATATTTTATATTTAATTAAAAATTGCCTAAAAAATCAATTAGAGATATAAAATCCTTATAGTATAATGACAGAAATTTTGAGATATATTAGAATGACAGCGGAAGAGCAAGAAACTTATCATGTTCACCCAAAGTCCAACTTATATGCTGCAAATGCATTAGGTTCAGTTATTTGTATAAAATCTAAAACATCTGTAGGAAAACCAACTCCGGCTGGTATGATAATTTCAGTAAAAGGAGATGATACAGATACGACCGAAATGTTCAGAAAAGATTTTATTTACAGTTTGTTCTGTGATGACATCCCAGCTGGACAACGAGTTTATAGAGTAAATAACTCAATAAACGATAACAATATTGAGAATTTAGCATTACAAAACGAATTTCAACCTCATCAAGTATTTGATTTATATGAGGCAAATGATCGCGGTATTATTCGAAGAAGAAAAACAAAAAAAGTTGTTGGAAATTTGAAAAATAGC